>JBBPDE010000021.1:255565-274044 GCA_037974605.1 Nannopetersius ansorgii | reverse complement strand
GAGAAACTGGTCTCCTCGGTCCCCAGACGTCTGTTGAGTGTTGTAAGAAGAAGGGGAGATGCCACACAGTGGTGAAAGTGGCCTTGTCCCAACTTTTTTGGGAGTTTTTATTCACGATTTGTATAGTGTCCCAACTTTTTTGGGATCCGGTTTGTACATTTACATTTGCATTTACAGCATTTGGCAGATGCTCTTATCCAGAAGGATGTACATCTGTTAAAAGCTGCTGGAGGACTAAGATTCTATCAGAGATTAAGTTAGGAAACTATCAGATCACACACACAGAAGTAGTTTGTGAAGTTTGAGTTAGTTAAGTTAAGTTTTGATCTGAATATGTAGTAGTTAAAAGCGCTTAATGAAGAGGTGTGTCTTGTGAAGGTGAAGGTCTCAGCAATTCTGACAGTGCTGATAGGTATGTTGGAACTGGACCATTCTTGGCTTTGTAGATGAGCATGATCATTTCCATGATTCTTAGTGACCCTCAACGTAGGACAGAAACCTTAGCCAGTGATTCCAAGCTTGGTGATTGAAACCAGGAGGATCTGATGGTTGGCAGGATCAAAAGCTGCACAAAGTACAGTAGAATGTGTTGCTTTGAATCCAGACTGGTTTGGGTCATCAAGCATATTTTGTGATAGAAAGAGGTTTAGTTGGTTATATACAGCATGGCCCAGAACTTTGAAGAGAAGAGATCCTGGTCTGTATTCACCTCAATTATGTCAAGTGTGGTTTCCTTAGGATTGCTGTTTCAACACCTGATTTAAAGTCAATGGCCTGGGGATATGTTGAAGTGGTGATGTGGTAGAGTTGAAGAACATCTTCCATGGTAAGTGAGGCAAAGCATGTGGTTAAGTCCTCCAAGGAGATGAAAGGTGCAGGAGGTTTAAAGGTCCAATGATATGCTGATTTCTGTGCTTTTGTACAGATCTTAGTGGTCTCCTAATACTGTATCTGAAGTCTCTTTCCAAAATTCAGTGATGGTGCAGAATTACAGGCACTCACAGCCAGTCCAAAAATGAGATTTCTCTATGATACGCCATTTCTGTGAGGAGGAGAGAGGTGGGGCAAGGTGGGGGGTGGGGGAGGCTCTAGCTTGTGGCCACAGTTAACAGGCCATAATTATCTTCTCATCAGTCTCTGTCCTCTCCTCTTCATCTAGGACCAGGACCCTTTTATAAAAAAAGAGCATATAGGAAAATTATGACCTCCCCATCTACCTCATTCATTGCTTTATTGAATCTGGGCAGAGGGAGACTGAATGGCCTTGTTTTCGAAGTGTTTGGCCTTAATAGATTCTGTTGCACAGAAATGTATGAGGAGTTTAAGCTCTCCAGCATGTCTGCTCCAAAGAGCAAGGCAGTATCACCTTTCTGAGCTTCCTCTTATTTATATCTGGATGAGAAAGAAAGAGAGCATATGTGTAGTTTCCACTGGGGAACGGCGTGCTTGTCCTGCAAGGAACTCAAGTGTATTGAGCTGAAGAAATATTCTGATAAGAGGATAATTTGTGGATTTGTGGAATTCATTAGCTTTACAATTTTATAGCAATCTATTACACTTACAGTGCATAAGGGAACAATAGCTGGAATTAACATTAACAATTCTTTACATTTTTATACATCTGCTTTACATTTTATACATCACTCAGCAGACACCTTTATATTGACAGAATAGCATCGTTGCCTACATGGTAACAGCTCCTTAAGCTAGTGCAAATGGCCTAGAGGGGGACTCCCTGAACACACTCTGTGACACAGACAGAAAGTGAAGTGTCAAAATTTTGTTATAAAAACTTTGGCATTAAAATATAAACAAAGAAGTATGCATTCATGAGCATTACAACATGTTTAAACATAAATTTGGAGTAAAACTTTGCCAAGTCAAATATTCAGACAGCCAGAAATATTCCAATACCAGATCAGTATAGGACCACCTGGGTTAACAACACCACCAGTACTGTTACCCGACCGGGTGCTAGTGGAAATTGTGCAACTGATGGAAAAAAGGAAGGTTGATATATTGTGTGTGCAGAGGTAAGGGACAAAAAACAATTGTATTGGAGAATGTTTCAAAATGTTCTATCATGGTGTGGAAGGGAGAAGAAATTGGGTAGGTGTTGTATGTTACATGTATGTTTCACATCTTTAGGTGAAAACAGAGTCAGACAGAGTGATGAAGCTAGAAATTGAAGGTGTGATGCTGAATATTGTTAGTGCATTTGCCCTGCAAGTTAGGTGTGAGATGGATGAGAAAGAAAGATTCTGGAGTGTGTTAGATGAAATAGTGAAGCGTATACCCAAGGGAGAAAGAGCTGTGCCTGGAACAGACTTTAATGGACATGTTGGTGATGGGGACAGTGTTGATGAGGAGGTGATGGTGGGTATGGTGTCAAGGAGAGAAATGCAGAAGGTAAGTTGGTGGTGGATTTTACAAAGAGGATAGAAATGGCTATGGTGAACACATATTTTAAGAAGAGGGAGGAGCACAGGGTGACTGATAAGAGAGGAGGAATTTTATCCTGGTGGATTATATCCTGTGTAAGAGGATGAGTCTGAGGGAGATAGGAGACTGCAAGTTGTGACCAGAGAGAGCACAGCTAGAAAGCATAGGATGGTGGAATTCTCCTCAAATCCCGGCGGCTCGTGGATTTTCAAGGTTTCAATGGATTCTAATGGTAAATTAGTCCCACCCGTGAAACAAGTGACTACCTAATGTAATTGGGTAGTTCTCCTCTTCAAAATGACTGACATAACACTGTGGCCAATCACAGCCTTTGTTTTCACTTTGTTCTATTTTATGTACTTACCACTGACCTTGAGCATGAGCATGAAGCTTCATTCATAACAAAATGTGTAACATATTATTTACTAGTATTTATTAATAATATTTCTTTTTATTTTAGATTGTATTATTCGTCTACGAGTGCACAGAAGAAAGGGCATTAGCTTGTTGGCTTGACCGCTTACTAGCGATCCCCACCACCACCCAGCCAAGCTGGGCACTGCTGGTATGACAGAATGATTAACAGCTTCACCGAGAAGACCAGGAGGGTAGAATTAATTTATAAGGTGAGAAAGAGGTTCCAGAATGTTTTAGAAATGTTGTCAATTATGAACTGTTGAAATAACCATTATTATTATGTGTCTGTAAGATATGCAACAATACGTTTTATATTTTGTAGTGATTAAACACTAACTATGAGGAGGTTGAAGGAAGAGCAGGAGAGAGAAGATACATCAAAATTTGAGGCAGCAAAAGCAGAACATGGAGGTGAAGTACTGGGTGAGAAAATCAAGCTGCCCGGGGTGAATAGCGAGGTACTGAGTTTGCTTTGCGGCACACGCTGGGCATGAAGGGTGATTTGTGTGCAGTTCATGTGCAGTTTTCAAGTTGGCTTTTGGTATTTACCATAATTCCAATAGAAAACATGAATCATCATACCAGGCCACCTTCTTCCATGACTCCATGGTCCAGTTTCGATGCTCACATGCATTTTGTAGACACTATCTGCATCAATATATGACATGTTTTTTTTATATCATAGACAGTATTAGCTTTTTTCATCATTTAGCTTTAGACACCAAACTGCTGTCGGTTCACCAGCCATCCTTCCATTAACCACTGTTGGTACTTACTAACCACTGTTTACTGGTAACTCTCACAAGACCTGCTATTCTGAAGATGCTATGACTCAATTGTTTCAACATCACATTCGCTTGTCAAAATTGCTCAGATTCTTCTTGCATCAACTTCCAGAACAGACTGTTCTCTTGCAGACTAATATATTACACCCTTTGACAGGTGCCATTGTAACAAGACCGGTGTGCCATGCAGTATATAAAAAAACATACTCTCAGACTAATGATAAGAAAAGTTAAAAGCCTTGCACTTGGAAAGAGTGGCAGCTTCATAATCTATGCATACAGCAAATTCACAGTGCTCATACCACGATGAAAGCAAATGCTGTATATTTTAATTGACAATAATCTTACGCTCTTTAAGAGCTGAATAACAGAATTTATGGCCCAGCTAATTTACTGTGCTTTGAGCATATATAATGAGTACATTAGCTTATTCATTAGCCATTACAACTAGAAATATGAAAGTGCAAAAATGCAACTAGAACTAATCATTCACAACAAGCATTCCACCCATTCTCAAAGCATATTCACTATTAATGATGAGGAAGATAAGAAAGAAGCCAGCAGACTTCACACAGAGAACAGTAGGTATAAACTGCAACACAGTAACATTTTCACACTCCACACAAAACCCTTCTGCAAGAACATGCATATCTAAAATGTGTAAAATATAATGCGGAAGTATTGAAAGTATGATTCCAAAAACACCATTACCATAGTGAAGTACAGAGATGGGAGATGCCCTAATTGTGGAACAGTGAAATGAAAAAAGTTTCAAAATGTCTTTATTTGGGTGAAACAGCTTATAATACCTTCATTTTTCATAAAATATTTTATGGAAAAACTGCCATCAAATATGATGCTATGGATATATAAATGTATTTCATGTATCAGTGCATCAATTGTTGTTTTAGCGCACTACTTGATTAAATTCATTGTATATGTACGGTAATTCAAACTACACTAAATATATTATGTAATTTAAGCCTGAGTATTGTAGTGATGAGGAAAAGACTCCAAAGGGAATATCTGCTACACAGGGATTATATAGTAGTGATGAAGAAGATGAACCTGTAGACAGACACACACCAGTAACACCAAAACAGAGCACAACAAAACAGTCAATAAAGGGCAAAGTTAAAAAGGAAGAGTACAGATGGAGAAAAGTGCCATTTGAAAGTCCAAATGTTGATTTTGATAAGACATTGATGATGCTGCTATAGAAAGGTCAGAATGGATACCATACATGCATTTCAAGCAATTTGTTACTGATGAAATGATTCAGGAGATTGCACAAAATACTAACTTGTATAGTGTACAGAAACTGGGAACATCAGTTAACACAATACCCAAAGAAATTTAACAGGTTCTTGGCATGTACATGCACATGGGATTGGTACAGATGTCCAATGTAAGAGCCTATCGGGAAATGGAGACGAGGTACCCCACAGTGTGTGATGTGATTAATTTTCAAGACAACCTCAGTGTGTCTGATGACCAGAAGACAAACTGTGGAAAATCACATGGTTATAAAAACTCAAAAATCCAAAAAGTTCATAATAATTTGATGACCTGCTATTGTGGAGACATGTAACAAATTTATGTGTGGTGTTGACCTTCTTGGCATGTCTGCTTATCTGCTCTTTACAAGTTCTCCTTTAAATCCCGAAGATGGTGTCTGTACATTTGGTGGCACACTGTCACTGTGGCAGTCATACATGCATGGAATCTTTACAAGAGAGACTGGAAAGAGCTGGAACCCAGGAAGAAGCCAATGCCATTGTGAAGATTTCAAGCTTCTGTTGGGACTTCTCTTACAAGCGCAGGAAAAGGCAGGATCTGGTGTGGCAGACCACTGTCCTCTCCAGAAAACAAGAAAACATACCCACGCAAAAGACAAGCTGCTGTTGTACCCCCTGATGTGAGAAAAGATGGCACTGACCATTTACCAACATGGAGAACAAGCAGTGTTCAGGACATCTGTGAGAAATGCAAATTCAACCTTTGTCTAACAAAGACAGAGACTGTTTTTTTTTTTTGGCATTTCATGACACTTAAACAAATTGCCAAATATACTTTACACATGGTCTAAACCTTTTGTGCTGTAAAACATGTTTGTGCATGCTAAGGTTTTTCTAAGGCAAACAAAAATTTTAGTTCACCTGAAACGCCTGGTGCTTCAAATGCAATAAAAAAAAATACCCATAGTCCCAGGTCATAGTAAACATTTTTTAACTCACAAAATGATGAAATACAGAATCCTGAAAAAATTCATATAGCAGGCTTGTTGATGATCTGAAGCTGCTACGGTCAACGAGAGATTTGCAGTATTATTATGTATTTGTAGTATTGTAATTGTTTTCCCTTCTTTTAATTTTTTTTTTTAACCTTGTTCATTAATACAAAAATTTTGCACAAGTGGTGTAGATAATGTGATATATTGGACATTAAGACAAAAGTGTCTAAATACTTGTTTCACCTCACTACATGTATGCTCTAAGAGGTTGTGCAGCTTCACACATAAGAATACACATTTAACAAAATTTACTTCTTGCTTTATTACAAGTTTCAAGTGCATGAAATATTCAAAGGCATTTGTGGATTTGCTGACAGCTTTATAGTCTCTGGATAAACCATATTCATAATGCTCATGCCTGTATTAAGTCCCTGGTCAAGGCTGGAACTGGGCTCGCCCACCCACAAAACTGGAAAGTCTGGCTTATTTCGAAAAGTCTCACTTATTTAAGTGGGAGTTCCGTTCCATTAACGTGGTTTAAAAGTGCCTGCTGTGTTTCCATGGTAACTTTCACAGGAGAAAAAGTCTGTTCTGGACCAAGTTAAAATTCTTGCTAAGACTAGTTTTGTCTCAAAGATTGTCGGGCATGTAAAAACGGATTCCTGAGAGATCATTCTGTCATGAGAATTCCCTCATTAAAATAAGGGACTGTAAGGGTCTTAGCATTTTCATTGCATTAAAATATTACATACTTGTGGTATTGAAAATGTCAAACAATAAATGCAACATCAGAAATAAAATTATATTTCAATAATAAGAACATAAAACATTACTTTATTATTTAAAATATAACATTAAAAATTATTCTTAGTGGATGGCCTAGTGGTTAGCGCATAAGCCCTGCAATCAGAAGGTTGGGGGTTGGAATCCCAATTGCTAATATCACCAATGATTTTCCCTTGAGTAAAGTACCATCCCTACACACTGCTCCCCAATGCCCCTCGCTGGTGACAGCCCACTGCTTCACTTGGTGAATGGGTTAAAATGCAGAGAAACAATTTCACAATGTTCACATTGTGCTGTGGTGTGTTCAGGTGTGACTATAAGGTTAATAAATAAATTAAATTAAGGTGATTATGGTCAGGCCCATTTAAGCAGCACTGAGTGAGACTGACACCTGCCTGGAGAGTCAGCAGAAAGAAGAAAGAGACATGCCATACCTTTTTACCCTTTACCCAGAACCTCAAAGACAAGGTATGTAACACCATCCACAGAAGAACAAGGGCACAAAAAAAGTTTTTGGCCAGCAAAAAGTAAAGTTTTGATATTCATACACACCACATTTCTTTTAGACAAATTACACAGCCTAACGTTCTGTATATGTAGGTGCCTGATAGGTATCAGAGTAAGGCGAGTCCGTGCAGGCAATATTGCGTAGTCCTATACAATAATCCGGGAGAGACGCGCACGCCGATGGCAGAGGAGCAGTGGGAGGACATTCCTGCTCCTGAAGAGGGAATAGATAGAAGGAGTGTGAGGAACCTTTATAGAGACTCCTATTTCACAGCCACTGGTAATGGCCATGCCTCTACTGTTCTGAATCTAAAAAAAAACATGCTGAAAAGAGAATTTTCTTTATTCAAAGATGTGTATTAATCAGACATTTTTTGAAGCTGTGGAGAGAGAACAGAAATTAAACTCTGTTCAAATCAAAGGCCTCTGTGGTTTGTGCACTTTTATAGATTATTGATGTCTAACAATTTTTTTATCAGAAGCCTTTTGTATTCAGTGTCTAGCTTCTTCCTTTCAACAGACAGGAGCAGCTTTCTTTTACAAATGGCACATGTATCCTGTCGGTTGTAACAAGTATGTTGGTTATATTAAGTATGTTGATCTAGTCTTAGTTCTAATGTGCAATATAGTCTACTTACATTTTACATACATATTTTTTACAATACAGTCATGTATACCTAGATTTTATAATGTACATTTTTAGACTATATTTGGTCATTTAATTGTATACTATTCTGTGACATAGTATTTTATTCTATTTTATTCTATTCTACTGTTTTTCTTAATTTTGCTGTGTACTGTCCATTTTATGCCATGACCAAGCAAATTTCCCACTTGTGGGACTAATAAAGGTTTATCTTATCTTATATTAAGAGATGGACACGGCAATACCTTCTACATATTTTTCCTGGGCACCTGGGAGAATGATCTCTGTTGATACACCTCTTCTATTCCTACCACTTGAGGCCGCCCTTTATTGAAGCTCAGTGCGAGGTCCTCTATTAGTGCGAGGCCCCACCGGTAGCAGTGACCCCCCACCAGTAGCAGTGGCTCATTTTCTTAGAGGAGCAATTTAAATTACATTTAATTTTGTAAACTAATATATGAAGCCAATAGAGAGAAGGGCCTGATGGCCTGGAAGTTCAAACTGGGAAACTTCTTGTAGCAGTGTTAATCACTGTACCACAAAATCACAATTGAGAAAACCTGGAACGCGTTAGTGGCATGACTTGAGGCTTAATTGGGAGATGGTGCTAGTTCAAGTCTCACTTTTTTGGGTAAACCTGGCTTTCCCACCTACTTCCATGGAATACACTCCTGGTGTCGGTTCACTTGCTTCTCGCTTAGTTCAAGTTTACTCCTGTCCTGTCGTGGACAACAGAACTGCACTTTGAACCTATATATTTGGGTGCTTTACCTTTTCATTAGGCATTGTATGTCATTGTTTGTCATTGGCTAGGATAAATGCAAAAAAGTTATTCTATGCTATGCAGTACAAGAGGGCTGAAATATCCAGCCTAGAGGCTAAATGAATCATCTCAGTTTTCAAGGTACGTTCCCTCAGGAAAGTGCAAAAACTACAATGTAATAATAGGTACAGCATATTCTCAGCAGCAGGTTGTTTTTGTAAATAGAACACATTGAGCTATGTTGGTTCACATTAAATGTAATGACTAAGCAGAGGAAAATTGATCACTTGGTTAGCACAGTGGTGAGGATATATATATATATATATATATATGTGTGTATATAATATATATATATATATACATATATATATATATACACACATACGTACATATATATACACGTACATATATACACACACACACACACACACACACACACACACACATACACATACACACACACACACACACACACACACACACACACATCCAAGGACCACCTAAATACTCAGTAAAGAGACAACAGACAAATAGCAGCTGTTGTAACCTCTCTGAAACAAAAAGAAAGCAAGTAACGTTGCAATACAACTAAATAATACTCCCATAATCCTTTTGTTCTGTCATAGTTGATTGTTGTGCATCAATGCTTAAAAACTTTCAAATGGGATACATTTACAAGTGATGGCAACCCATTCGAAACCTTTTAGATATACACCAGATGACCCTCCATATCCCCATTCACTCTGCACAAAGATAGGCAGAACTCGGTCTGGTAGCTGATGTAACAGTATCTGCTGTGTTAGTTTAAGTGATGCCAAATGCATTTTCTTCTGTGAATTCAGATACTAAATGATGTTATTTATGCAAATAAATATGTATATAGCAACATAACAACGTAAAAGAAATCTTTAAAAAAAATGTTTAATCTTTTAAAAATCCACCATCTGAGTATCCTCACACATGCCCCTATACCATGCCCATCTCCCCACCAGAAATTCCACAGCACTTTTTTCATTGCAAGCCATGACAGTCATGCCATATGCTGCTGTCATTCATGCCCCAGAACAGACAATCATGTGGGAAGCAATTCTGACATCACTCCACATGCACCAAAGAAGGCTTTTTGAAAAGAGCTCTTTAGCAATTGCACCACATGTCCCACCTGTTCCTTCACAGCTACTAATTAATGTCACACTCTTTACAAATCTTACAAGACATGGAGACAGTTTGCTTCTTTAGCTTTACACTGGAGTTAGGAGGTCGATGTTGCTAAATTAATGCTAATTAATAGTCTGGGCATGCTTGGGCATTTTTTTAAATATGTTAAACTTTTTTTTTATATGAAAACAAAGAAGACAAATAGAAAAAGAATTAGAAACAATGCATACAAACAATGTCATTTTGTGATGTAGGAAAATGAGTTCACTTACTTTCACTTCACTTTCAGTTTTCCCCATTTGGCTTGCCCTTCTTTCTTTAATCATTCTTAAACTCACCATTTGCTGCTTTCAGGTATGATTTGTAATGAGATGTCCCCACTCATGTCCCATTGAATGTGTAAATATTTATTAGAGTGCAGAAACCATGCTGCCACAGAACATAAGCCTGGTGGCTGACCACCTGCAGCATGCAGGCCATGCCCTCCAGCCTGTTTTTAACATGTAGGGGTTAACCACTACATCCGCCGGGATTCCTGCTTGGGCTTTGATCATGGATTTCAAAGGCACTCTGACCTACCCTGGCTGCTTCTCGACTCTCGTTTTCTGCCTTTCATAATGCATAATCTCTTTTTCATGGGCACAAACAAAGGCTTGATCAATGGAAGGGTATTCTTCAAGGAACAAAGGCACTGTGCTTTGCCCTCCACATTTATGTTTGTCCACAGAGAGCCGGAGCATGCCCAAGGCCCTGTCTGCTAATTGAAGCCCATGACAGAACAAAAGAACACGAGGGTTGCGTCAGCCTTCCAGAATGTGCAAAAGGGAGGGCATGAGAGCGCATCGTTCCTTGTAGTGACAGATCCTGAGAACAACCAGGAAAAAATGCAAAGCACTAATATCTAAATGTGCTACAGCAACCCCCTTTAATAGGAAGTGGATGGTCTGGACAATACATGTGCTATAGCTAGTGAAAGTGATATTGTGAACATAATGTTTTCGCTGTAACTGCTGGGTGACAATACATGAATCATACAGCCTGGTCTGGCTCCAATATATCATGCATTCTTTTTAATATATTGAGCTAATTCCGGTCATCCCAACACCTTTGAGAGCATCTAGTGTTATATTACATTTTCAAGAAACACTGCCTCACACCTTGCGTATTCAAATGGAAAATTTCTAAGCATTTATAACAACAATGGTGTGAACATTTGAATCCAATCGTGTATTGACCACAACAAGTCTGAAAAAGTTAGATCAGGATATTATTCACATATCAAACATACTGATACCCTGATCTGGACACCTACAGAGGATACACATACCAAATAACTGAAAAGTTAAACCAGTCCATGATCAACTGGAGATCAAAAATTTCAATACTCCTTAAGATAGCACCTGTTTAAGGAACAGTTCAGCAAAAAAAAAAAAAAGCTGACCAAAAACATGTGTGCCACTTCATGCCATAGAACACACACACTCGTGCTAGCATGTTCATCCATTACTTTTATAGCTAACCACACAGATCTTAAAAGCTGATGTTCAGGTTTGAGGAACACGCATAGGTTAGAATGGTTCATGTATGAGGATTAGATTTGAGATTAAACATTTTGGGCATGGCTCACACTGAGCTGTGTGTCTAATGCAATGATACATGTCTCATTAATCCACCTGATCCATTACTATGCTTTATTCTAGGCCCTCAACTTTGCAGTTTATGCTCTGACTACTGATATTTCATGTGCACCTCTGAAAGCATACAGCATTGTAATCCATTCTGGAGAAATCCTGCTACACACATTGCAATCTGCAGCATACCTCTTGCATTAAGATATTCAAATAGACTTTTGCTAACCAGTTTAAACAACAGCTGAGTGAGCATCTGGTTCCCATGTAATTTGCATCACAGGCCAGCACCAGTGTGGAGGAAGCAGTCCTTTTCTTGCTTCACTGAGCATGCTCCTGCTCGTACAGGGCTGGGAGTTCAATAAGAATGTGGAAGTTTTTTCAACTTTTCAGACATCTTTTAATACCACCAGGCACTATCTACTTGGTAGGGTGCTTGTAAGAATGTACCTTCTTCCTCCTTTAATCAAATGCTCACTGGGCTATTTGCTGCCAAGACCAAAATCAGTTCCACTGCAGTTTCTCAGTTTCTGATGTGCTTCAGTGCTGCAGAGACACAGCTCAGGGTCCTGATGGTTTTTTTTTAACTTATTCCTCACCCTATGAAGACAATTTCTTACAAACAGAACATTTGGGAAATTAAAGGAACTTCTATCTGGCTTTAAAAGAGTAAAGCCTCAGTGTCTAGTACGCCTGTGGTGGAAGTGAAGTTCTTTGAAGTAGACGTGCACAGGAAAGTGAACTATAAGTGGACTAGAAATATATTTGTCTGAACCAAACAGGACTCTTCTATTCAATACAGTTTTGGTGGAGTACCAAGTCTTCGAGTCACTTGGGTTTCTAAGAACCTGTCTCACACTTTAAGTCACACTTCTTCTTCCTTGCTTTATTCTTCATTCCTTAAAAAATACCTGAAATATTATCCTGAACTTTATTTTATACAGTTTAATGTGACATGCTGGAATCTCTTGTGTTGGTGAGAGGTCTTGCCATTTTCTTTAAGAAAAATGTTGGGGATGTTGTTTGAATGATGGACAGGTGGTGTTTAGACTTAATTTTGGACTGCTAATATTTTGTCTGCCTATTTTAAATTTGCTCACAGCTATAGTTCTGAGCTTCTTCTGCTTCTGCTTCTACAGAAGTCAAATTTAAACACTAACTTTTGTTTTGTTGCTAAACTGTTTATTAAATAGGTGCTGTCTTAAAGAATTTTGAACTTTTTTGATCTCCAGTTGGTCATGGACTAGTTTACATTCTTTTCAGGTTATCGTTTGGTTCAGAACTCAGTCTTGGTGCTGTGTATCTAGTCAAGTGAGCAGAGGCTACAAAAAGACATGTCAAACCTAATTTTTATTCTGAAGGATTCTATTCTTAATGCCTGTGATATGATTTGGAGCAGGTGTTAATAGAGTGTGGTGGTCAGTACTTTTCTGCACATTTGTACTGGAGGAAAGAAAAAATATATATGCCTTATTGCCAGAGCAGGCTTAATAAGAGGGCAGAGGGGTGCAGATAGAACGGAACTGGAGTTTGTTGAGGTCACACCACAGAAGAGGATATTAAAAAAAAGCATTAAAACGCCTTTTCAGCAAGCAATTTTTAGTGCTTCTGTAGAGCCTTTAAAGATTCAGGAAATCCTTTTTACCTACAGCCATCCATGTAGACTATTGCAAATCAGCAAAGTAGTTTAAATGTGTTCAGCGCTTTCTATATGGTGGATATTTCATATACACTTTATTGAAGTTATAAACTATTTGACGAAGTTTCCGTTTTCAGATATTTAGTGAAAGACCCTTTTTACTAAAATTCTCAGAAATTGATGTTTAGTTCCATAGCAGTGTTGAGTTGGTTAATAATATAATTATATCCATATAAAATAATGGTATAGGGAGCTGTTTTAGCACATCAGTGATATTATTTTGACACACACTCTTAAAAATAAGGGTGCTAGAAGCAGGTGTTTGTGTGATGCCATAGATCAACTGCTTATGAATGTTTGTGCCAAACCTCGCGACTGCACCTACAAAGGAACACATTAGAGGATGGAGCCTAGATAGCTCAAATCAATGACTCTGAAGCAATAAAACATGAGAAGGAAGGAGATCTCTACATTAAGACTAGAAGTTAATCCATATGAGCTAGCAAACAAATTGCAGAAAACACCTGAAAAGTTGAGGCATGAGAAACTCTCTATGGAACATATTTGCATTATTGACTACCATTGCTGTGCATATATCCCCTGCTATTTTCAGTGGTGCCTCATGCAAACTGCTGATTGTCATAACTAAGCAGATGGTGTGGCCTGCCAGTCCTTTCCCAGGGGGAATACATGTTTATTTCCACTGCAGCTGGTCTGCCATTATGACAAACATCTTTGACACTTGCAATCCTGTCCCTCACAGTAGCTGTGTACCCAAAAAGCCACTCACTTGTGTCTGCAGTTCTCTGTCCTTATCATTGGGATTCAGTTCTTATACAATTAATTATATTTGTCAAGGTGGAAATTTTGTACATTTTCCTGACTGCTGCTGAGTGGTGAATTTGATAGTCACCGGGGGCCTACATCATAAAAATCTGCAAATTAAGCAAGCATTGAATTGAACAAGCTGGTGGTTTGGATTCAAATCAGGTCAATTTGGACAATATGAAGCCCATTGTAGGCATTCAGTTCATTCAGTTTGCAACAGTAAGTAACTTTGGCCAACCATCTCCTTTCTTCATCTCACCCTTCCTCACTGATCCCTGTAAAACAGAAATTACATTGAAACAAATCACACTTAGTCTAGCACGGCTTTGCTATTTTCTCCTGTTTCATGTTTTTGCCATAAGCAATTGTTTATCTTTTATCAAAGAAACTGCACATATTCCAGACACAGTGGTGAGTACACCTGGCGTCTCCTTTTACTTGTACACCTGCTGATAACACCAATTTCTGAGTTCCCTCTTTTTCTTTTACGGAATTAGCAGGTGCACTGTAATCTACATATTTGAAAGTGTGTGAGCAGGAATCATAGGCTTCTCCACGAAAAGTGACATTTTGTGAGCTGGGATGACTTTAGCATTCACTTTACTCCACACTGAATGCCTGTGGCACTGAGACACCAAAACATTATCTGTATTGCACAACTTAACTGCATCAGATGCTGCTAGGCTCAATTAAAAAGCTACACACTACTTTGCTACTTTGTTTTTTAATTATATTATTATTTTGGTAAAAACTTGCTAACCAGTTCACTATGTTTTTAAATGACAACCAAAAAAATAATTGTTGTATCCAATTAATTCTCTGCATATTGTTACTTGCTTTGTGAAATCTTGTTATTTTGAAATTGTGGAAATATCTTTTTTTATCATCAGCATACAACCAACAGTTTTCCCAGTACATCTGTGTACCATTTCTTTGGTCAATTTTTTAATGAAATGTTCACAGAAAGTGAAGTGTAAAAAAATGTATGTAGAAAATAGCCTTGAAAAGTTTCCAGCCATAAGCAAAATACTCTGATTGGGATTTGGATCAATCTTGTCTCAGAACTGGAACAATTGTCAAGTAGATACAACATGCAGCGAGGTCCCAATCTCTGATTTTTTAAAATGTATTCAATAAAGGAACGATAACAGAAAGCAACACACTTAGATGTCCTGTGTCAAAGCAATGTGGAGGAGCTGATCAGGGAAAGGGAAGGTTGGGACCCTGAGAGAAGAAGACATCATTTGCCAAGCTGACACGCTAAGCAACAGTGCGCTTGGGTTTATAGAATGCAATGCCATTTTCAACCTTCCTACAAACAAGTGCTGCCACAGTGGCAAGCTCATCACCATCCATAAGCTCGTCGTAATACAGTGCCTCCATCTGCAGCACTCCATCTATGACAATACACTCCTCTGCTCCTCCTTCAAAAGACAGCTGTGGGTGCTAATGAAATTACCAAGACAAAAGGTATATCACACCTTTATCATCTACAGGGAGCCGTGATCAAGAATGAGCAGTCACTAGAACCTAAACAGATAGTATTGCTGTAATAGAAAAACACTTGATGCCTACAATTTGATGCCTTTCACTTGCTAGAATTCTGGTTTTCTTTCTTGGTGCCTGCAGATGTTTGGTAACAACAACTGAATTACCTTGACTTCTGTGTAATCTCAAAAATGTCATCATATAGATTCTTAGTGGTTGACATAACATTTTAAAAAGCCTATATTGTGCAGCCAACAAAAATGCTTATATTCCAAGTTGTTGTACCAGTTTTATACATCTAATGGGGTTTATGACCTGTTAAACTACTAGATCATTAACCCGTATTAAAGTGTAAAGTGTCCATTTTTGTCATGCATAAATACACCACAGCACAGCACAGCACACAATGGGAACCGTGTCAACAGTGTGATATTAATCAAATGGACAAATCATTTACAATGTGGTACTTACTGTAAGAGCAGAACTAGTTGTCTCCAGTGTGTCTGGAATGCTTAAAAATCTAAAAACTATTTCATTATTTCACCAAAAAATCACATGGCAGGGCAGAACTGGCCCAGAAACTATTTCTTTCTGCTTTGGTCTTGTCTCATTGAGCCCAGACACCGACACAACACGAGTTCTGCCCAAAAGCTTCAATGAGAAGAAGCTGTGCCAAAGGAACAACTCTCACCAAACACTGTACACGATCCGAGTGGTTGCACTGCAGGCTTGTTCCAAGCCAGAGCAAATTCAATTTCCTAGCCTAGACAAGGAGGTTGTGCTCTGTCACTGCACTTTGATGAAGCAGTATGGAGTATTCAATGCCATAGATCAGTCCCTACAGAGCAGCCATGCACATCCCTGAGGAAAGCCATGGGCCTAGGCAGAAGTTTGGGCGAGGTCCTAGACTCTGACCTTTTCACCCCATTAGCAAGTGCTCACTGATGCTCACTTAGTGGACAGATAGGTCTGGCCTAAAGCCCAGTTTGAAGAACCTGCTCTCACAGCACCCCCATACCTCTGACTATTGTTTGTTCACATCTAAAATTATGTACTTCCAGGTACATTCTACTTCCACAGGAATGTGCTCAAGAGAAGATATTTGTTGACATTTTGGCAATGTTATAGGAGATGGTTTTCTAATATGACGTATGCATGTTTAAATAATGTGTAAAAACTATGTAGAAACTAAGATTCAACTATGATCCGTACATTACAGCACCTAAACTCTTGTGGCTGAATGCTGTCAAATTCTACCAGCTTTCAGCCACTGAGAAGAGTAGAAGTTGTTGCTGCAGCAAAGTGGAGAGTTGGGGGCAACTCCCCTATTAATACATTTGATTTGTGAAGAAACACTGGATGTATGTGGAATTTTTAATGTATGTGGAATTTGTCTTTGTATGTTTTGGAGAAATATTTTGAACATATTTACTTTTGTAGTTCACAAGAAAATATAGTATAAGAAAAGGCAAACAAATGAGCTGTTAAATTTTCTATAAAACATACTGTAATAGCTAACTGTAATAGCTAAGTGAGCTGACATGCAGCACATCGTAAGCTGAACTGAGGTGAAAGGAGATGATTTTAAAATGTTAGTAACAACCCTGCAATCATTCACCAGAGCATGCAGTATCTTTTGCTATCCCTATTCCTTGAAACCACAACAGTCTTTTCATCATTCTGTTCTATCCAGGAACCATTGATCAATAACTTTCTATCTTGTACTGGGTCCTTGACATATGATTCATCTAGATTGAAAGCCTGTAGCAAGCAATTGGACATGGTCACTAAGCAGCAAAAACTCACATAATTCACATTACTGAAATGGTGCTTTAGGTACCATAGGCTGTAAATTGTGGTTAAATAGGGGTGTAAACCTGTAACTTAACATTTTTATTCTACTATAATTCATTATGAAATGATATAGAGCATTAAGAAATGTAACGAGAATTCATCCCAGTTCATTTCTATACTTTTCTATTCGATATAGTTCAGATACTTGTATGGAAACACTGTACATCGACTGTAATTGGGAATTTTCCCACTCAGTGTTGCCGTAACCATGCAGGACTTTCTCTGGATGTGTATAACTGGCCTAGCTGTTATCTTAATACTTGCATGACCGATAAACAGACACTGAAAACAATATCAATATCATGTGCAATGTTGGTCTGTCCATCGGGCATACTTTGGCCGTTGCAGAATCCCGCCAGCTATCCAAACGTACCCCCCCCCCCCATCTGAAGAAAGATAGTGAGAAGTGCGCCGAATCAGCACCCCAGGTGGGCCGGTCTCAAAATGCACGGTAAGATTTTTCGTACCGGTCCATCCCTGATCATGTGCAATAATACTTTTCAGTAGTATGCATGACTGCCTTTACTTCTTTGTGACATATCAAATTTATGTATTTTAGTACACTTATTTTCCCTATAAATATATCTTCACTGTATTGTTTTTCTATTATGTACTTGTGGCAAGAGGGGGGGTATTCTTGGTTGATTATTGGGGAGTGCATTATTCAAGTGTCATACACTCCCATAAACGTCCCCAATTACTCTAGACTGCTGCGACACCACCACCTTGGGAATTTCACCCAAAAAGTATAACTAAATATTGGTCTTTAAACCAATATTTGGAAGACACACAAGTTCGTTTACCTAGGAGGCAAGAGACGTGGCTTCATCCAATAAAATGAGTTTAATATCTTTTCTTAAAAAGGATACAAAAACCATCCAAATTATGTGAGGGCAAATAAAACAAAAGAAAACCCAAGGAGCTGGGACTTTGTGAGGTGGGACCACACAGCCTGGATCACCACAAAAGGACACCCACACAAAATCAAAATCACAGGGTTGAAACAGCACACAAAAGGAAACTCCACCACCATCGAAGGACCACCACCCCAGGTACCCAGCTCCTGAAAACAACCAAAAACAATTAGGGGACAATACACAAGACATATGTAGGGAGCAAAAAAAACAAAACCAAACTTAAGCAACCAGGGCAAAAACCCCAGTGACAGAAATGCCCTTCACTGACACAGTTAAAAGAGTTCCAATTCAAAGCAGCTCCATGTTACAGGCAAAGCAGCTCCATGTTACAGGCAAAGCAGCTCCATGTTACAGGCAAAGCAGCTCCATGTTACAGGCAAAGCAGCTC
>JBBPDE010000021.1:118530-133514 GCA_037974605.1 Nannopetersius ansorgii | reverse complement strand
CGCTATTTCACGTTCTCTTCCGTAACCACTAAAGGCGCGCTCTGCTCTCATTAAAGGAGGGTCTAAACATCACATGACTGATTCAGTGGACCAATAAGTACTTGTACTTCGTTACAATCCACCACTGACCAAGAGAACCTGACCAAGAGAAAAGAGAAGTGATTCAAGGACCGAGCCCTGAGGTACACCAGAGGACAATCTTCGCGGGGCAGACTGGGAGACTTGCCATGCTACCTAATACTTATGGTTATCATGGTAGGATTCAAACCATTGCCAGACTGTGCCCAATATCCCAAGGCTGGAGAGAGTAGCCAAGAGGATCTGATGATTAACTGTGCCAAAGGCTGCAGAAAGGTCAAGAAGAATCAAAGCAGAAGACAGGTTGGCTGATCTAACTGCATGAAGCTCTTCAGAGATGGCTAGAAGTGCCGTTTCAGTAGAGTGTGCAGCCTTAAACCCAGACTGGTGAAGATCCTGAAGCCTGTTTTGAGAAAGAAAGATGTTAAGTTGGTTATAAGCAGCCCGTTCCAGGACTTTTGAAAAGAAGGAGAAAAGAGATACAGGTCTATAGTTGTTGATATCTGTGGAGTCCAGTGTGGGTTTCTTCAGAATTGGTGAGACCACTGCAGACTTGAAAGCAGATGGGACATGGTCAGTTGTTAGTGAGCCATTTATGATGTAGGCGATATGCGGGATAAGTTCTGAAGACATCATCTGGAGCATACTCAACGGGACAGGGTCGAGCGGAGATGTAGTTGGTTTGCTGGACATCAGAAGCAATTCCACATTCTCAAGAGAGAAAGGTGAGAAGCCCAGAAACTGAGTAGCATTGGCCTGTCTCTGTCTGACAGGCGGCTTGAGGATTGGTGGGAAGGATCTGCTAATGTCCTCAATCTTGGCATCAAAGAATACAGCAAAGTCTTCAGGTGATAAAGCTGAAAGAACAGGGAGAGATAGAGACTTAAGAAGAGACAAAAATGTAGTAAACAGCTTTCAAGGATTGGATGCAGATTCTTCAAACTTCATCCTGTAGAAGGAAGACTAGAAAACTAAAGTACTATGTTGAATGAAACAGTATTATGACAGATATT
Organism: Nannopetersius ansorgii; assembly: GCA_037974605.1. NCBI lineage: Eukaryota > Metazoa > Chordata > Actinopteri > Characiformes > Alestidae > Nannopetersius > Nannopetersius ansorgii. The sequence continues at coordinate 132,423 of JBBPDE010000021.1, read as the reverse complement.
GTTATCTAGCAGTGGTGTTATTAGATAAGCAAAAATTGCAGAATATAGGTAAGACAACAATAAATAATAACTGTGCAAATATAGCAACAGCAATTATATATAATAATTAAAGGTATTTACAGAGTCAGTTGCGATGTAAGTTGCTTGTTTGTGCTGAACAGTTTGTATAAGCATTGTATGCATGTGCATTCCAATTCCTGTGATGCAGCTACAATACTCTCAATTAACCCTTTGTACAATGTGTAGACGGAGAAAAGGTGCTCTCTCCTCATTCTCAGTAGGAAACAGAGACAGCTTTGGGCCTGCGAGGTTCTCCATGATGTGAACACCAAGGAACTTGGTGCTCTGTACAGTCTTCACTAGGGAGTCATTCATGGTCATTAGAGAGTGATCACACCATGTTCTGCTGAAGTCAACAACCTTTTCTTCTGTTTTAACAACATTCAGAAAATGCCCCAGTTTATTAGCTATTGCACCTCCACTCTGTATGCCACCTTGTTGCACCCACAGATTAAACCCACAACAGTCATATCATCGCCAAACGACGATATGGTTTGAGTTGCGCATGGCTGCACAGTTGTGGGTCATCAGCATGAACAGCAGGCGGTTAAGTATACAGCCCAGGGGAGCACCTGATCTCAGCATCAGGGCTGGCCTGGCCATCTGGCAAACCGGCCAGGTAAATTTGGGCAGACGTTAGGCCGACAACAGTCCCATCCTTCCCCGGGAAGAATGACAGGGAGAGGGGCCCGGAGGGTTCAGACTCCATCATCAAGCACTTCATGATGTTGGGTGTAAATGCGATGGGACTTAAACAGTTGGAGTTGGAGGTAACCCATTGGAGTTGGAGGTAACCCAATAACCTTCTTTGTATTTGTATGTGTAAAAATGTCAAGAATGTAAATGCTTAAAAGTAGCATAACACATAAATAAAATTAAATAATATTCATTACCATCTTAAACAGCATAGGAGCCTAGGGGTTAAGCAGCACAGGAACATAATTAAAAAGAGCTCGAGGTCATCATGAGTAAACATGCATTAGCCCAAGATGACTTTGTGAATTCATGTATGGTGTTTATTGCAGTAAAACCAAAACAAACCCTTAAGGGATGTTTGACAAGAAGCAGTTCTGAGTTTCACACTTAATCCTAGACAGAGGTTCCTGTTCCCAGGAAAAGTCAAGTCTAATCCGGAAGAACTATTTCTCTTTTGTGAAGAACATTAATGAAGGTTCTTAGGTTAAAAGGTTGTGGTACCACCAGCTCCAAGAGATCTAAAGAGCCACTGTCATTTTTCTGCCGCACACTTTTTCTATCATTGTTTCCATAGTTTTAGCCATGTTCTATGGGGTACTCTTTAAAACTCTGCCTTGCACTTCAGAAGCAAAATAATTGTAATTCACTTAGCAACTCAAAAATGGAAGTTGGATAATATTCAGATAAGCAGCATTTTAAGCTACCCGATAAGGACAGAGCTAGTATTTGCTAATGTTAGTTAGCTAATGTAATGTTATGCAATGCAGTCCCAACCACAGATATAGCAAAAGATATCAAACATGACATGGATTTTTCAAAGCTGCTGCTATAATTTTATTTAAAAAAACAGGAAACTGTTTTTAAACCAGTTTTGTTGTGAGTACATGTATAAAATACCTCAAATATAGTGCTTAGATTCTTCATAGAACTGCCTATTTTTCTAAGCGTTTGTAGGGCTTGGTAAAAAAGTGAACAAACTTCACATTATTAAATGCATATATATAAATACAGTAATTAATTCCAAGAGCACCCGTGTAAAGTGAAAAAATGCGCTGTTGCATTTTGGTCAAAAAATGAATTAAAATGCCTATTTTAATAGTGTAAACTAATAGTTTAACTAAATATGCCCCAAATATGCTCCCAGAACATTTTAATTTCTCAGATTAATACATTACACTTAAAAAAAATGTAAAAATAAAATATTTTATTTGCTGTTACCACAAATTTCCTACACTTTGATATTAAAACACTTTAATTTCATTTTAAATTCAGCTTAATACATTATCCTTGTTAAGAGAGAGAAAGAGAAAGTAACAGAGAGACAGAGGGGGAGAGAGAGAAAGAGAGAGAGAGAGAGAGAGAGAGAGAGAGAGAGAGAGAGAGAGTAAGAGAGACAGCACAGCCTGTAGGAGTTCCTCGGTTTGGGAAACCATGAGGGCAGCACAAGGGTATGGTGGATGCCATCTCTCAGTATTCGGCTTACCTTCTCCGCTCTAGCCTGACAGTGGGCCTCCAAAATAAAGTAGTGCTGCTGCCTCACTACTTAAATGGTGCGTTTAAATGTTATGCTGAAGGATGTACATCCACCCAGACTTCAAGGAGAACACCTTGGCATGGTAGAGGCTTAAAGAGATGGCTATAATTCAGTCCAGTGTTTGAGAAGGTAAAGCTAAAGTGGCATTTGGCAGACAGCCTTTATCCAGAGCAACTTATAATTATTCGTTAGTCCCCCTTTAGCAACTGAGAGTTAAGTGTCTTGCTCAAAGACACAATAGTAGAAAGTGGGCAGCTAGTATCCTATTGGTTGTGAGGAGCTGGTACCCTAGTGTATGAAAATGACACGGTGACAGGTTTCTCAGTGGGCGGGGCAGAGCAACATGAGCTAAAACAGCAGGAGGCTTTGAAGAAGTAGCAAAATCTCTGTCATCAAAATTATAGCGACTCGTGAGATAATTAAAAACAAATAAAAACACATCTATATTTGTACAGTCAGTGGGGGACTAGCACATTGTTCTTGTCACAGTTTCAGTCTGGTAGAGAGGTGTTTCTTTCTAAATCCCACAAGCACCCCTGTGAACCTGTCAGTTTTCTCATTTCATACACTGATATATTCATTATTTTAATTAGATTTTTCAGTTGTATTTTTCAAGACTTGGTGAATTGATTTTTTATTAATATTGGCAATAGTGAAAAGTTATTGTTATTGTTGGGTTTGAATATTTTTTATATAGATCACCCAGTCAATGTAAATGTCATGTTTTTAGTTGTTATAATCTGATGAGGAATATTTCATTTTATTATTTCCCCCTTAGTTATTGCCACCTTATAGTGGTCAGGGGGATTGCATGCCTAAGTGACTCTAAGAGCTACACCAGCAGAAGCATAGCCTTCAGGTCAGACACCCAGGTTGGACAGGTCTTAGGGTAGAGGCCTGACAAAGTGCAATCTAAATACATGACAAAAACAGTTATCCCGAGCATCCCCACCCCCACCTCCACCCCACCACCCTTTTCCCGCCTCCATCACCACCATGTGCCCCCTTCACATTTCTGTCTGCCCCCTCATAATTGCCTGTCTAGAACTGGCCCTGATGTGAAGTAATTTAGAATATTACTGCATCATTGTCACAGTCGCACCGCCCTCTCCCCGTAGATTCTGCTCCCCGTCCCCAGAGTATTAGTTTCCCTGTTTGTTTTATCCTAATGTCTTTCCTCCCTTGTCCCCTTGTACCCTTTAGAGTCTCCCAGAACTGTTTGTATCACACCCCGTCTTGATTCGTTACACCTGTTTCCCGCCTTGATGTGTCTCACCTGTTTCCCATCCCGCACACTATTTATGGCCCAGCCTGACCCCGAATCAGCATGGCGGTATTGGCTCTATTTTGCATGTGTGTGTTGTTCCCCCATCTGGTTTTTCATCGTGTTTGTTCTTGCCCTTAATGTCCGTGTTTTCCTCTTTTGTGTTGCAGGCTCGTGCTGGTGGTTCTTGAGTTTGGTGTGCGCCCTGATGTGATCTGCCTTTGTTTTTTTATTCACATTCTGATTGCTGTATGCAGCCTGATTTATGTTTTATGTTCTGTGTCTTGATGCCAGCACAAGCCTTGCTGTTTAATTTTGGATTACGGTTTTTGTCGAGGTTCCCCTGATCTTTGTGTTTCCTCTTATTAAATCTCACGCACAGCCTGCGTGAGATTCACCTCCTATCATGGACGCCTCTAGGGTACCCCCAATACATCAGCAGCTTCAGGAGCACCTCCAACAGCTGGTGAATCTCATGCAGGTGGTGCAGGAAATTCTCGGACGGCTCAGAGAGCCGGAGGCTCCTCCTGCACCACCTCCCGCACCTGCACCTGCTCCTCCACTAGCGGCTCCTCCACCTGGACTTATGCATCACTCTTCACGTCCGGAGAGGTATGCGGGAGAACCAAACTGGTGAAGGAACTCCCTACTGGCGTGTGACCAGTACCTCACTGAAAATCCAGGTCTCATGGACACGCAGCAGATATCGGTGGTGATCCAGAAGCTGACGGGGCGGGCTCAGAACTGGGCAGCTGCCTTCGACCCTCCGGGGCAGGGGCGGAAAAGCGGACACAGACTCTTGCGGCTACGACAGGGTCTTGGCACCGTGTGCAATTATGCGACCAAATTCTCGCCGCAGATAGCGGCTGGAATGAAGAGGCACTCCTCACCACGTTCCGGGAGGGGTTAAGCCCGGAAATAAGGAAGGAACTCGCATGCCGTGAGGTAGGCCTAAATCTGTACGAAATCATAAAGCTGGCTACAGCACTGGACATGTACGTAAGAGAGAAGCCACGAGACCTGCTTGTCGTGCTGCTCCTCCGCAGCCAATCCTGCCACCTCGGAGCTTGCCCTCTGCCGCTGCCATTCCTGCTCCCGGGGAGCCCGCTCCCGAACCAATGCAACTGGGGGCGTCTCGTTGGGACCAACGTCACCAATGACAACAGTCAGGGGTTTGTTTTTATTGTGGCCAAGCTGGGCACTGGAGGTTGTCCTCCGTCTCCTCCCCTGACTCAGGTGGTTGAATTTAGTAGTGTTAATCAGTTTGTGATTCCTGTTACCTTGTCTGTGGCTAATTCTGTTATTTCTGTTTGGGCTCTTGTAGATTTGAGGTCGGCTGGGAGTTTTATTTCGCAATCCCTCGTCTCGTCCTTAGGTATTCCCATCCGCCCATTAACCCCCCCGTCACGGTCCATGCCCTTGAATGTCGTCAAGTTAGTAACACCCCCCTTGGTTTCATCACGCTCCCCATCACTCTCACTGTCCAGACCACACATACAGAATCAATTTCACTATTTGTGTTACCCCAGTCCTATCACCAGATCATTTTAGGAGTTCCTTGGTTACGTTCTCACAACCCCCACATCGATTGGCAATCCCACACTATTATTTCCTGGTCCCCCTCCTGTAAAAGATCCTGTTCTGTCTTGTCACTCCCAGTTCACTCCACGTCCATAGAAAGCCCCACGTCACAAATCTCCACAGACATTCCCCCTGAGTATTCCGACCTTCATGATGTCTTTTCCGTTTCAAGGACAACCTGTCTCCCTCCGCACCGTCCTTGGGATTGCGCGATTTACCTGATTCCCGGGAAGAATTCCGGGGATCCGTCTGGTGCGTATACGGGCGGGTGACGAATGGAAAACCGCATTCAGTACGGCCTCCGGCCACTATGAATATTTAGTGATGCCTTGCAGGTTGGCAAATGCCCCCTCTGTGTTCCAGGGATTCGTCAATGATGTCCTCAGGGACATGTTAAGTCAGTTCGTGGTCGTCTATATCGACGACATACTTATTTTCTCACGTACATTTAAAGAACATGTGGGGCATGTATGTGAGGTGCCAACCTGCCTATTAGCGCACGGGTTGTATGTAAAGGCTGAGAAATGCGAGTTCCATAAACAGGAGGCCGCGTTTCTTGGCCACCGCATCAGCTGGGAAGGGATCTCCATGGAGGAGGCTAAAGTGATAGCTGTGTCTGAGTGGCCAGAGCCCGCAATGGTCAAAGACGTGCAACGGTTCCTGGAGTTTGCCAACTACTACCGTACCGTTTATTAAGGACTACAGCACAGTGTCTGCCCCTTTAACATCCCTTCTCTGAGGCAAACCCAAAACCATTGCTATACTGTGTATACCTGATCCGGAGAGACAGTATACAGTGGAGGTTGATGCCTCGGAGGTGGGGATAGGGGCAGTCCTGTCTCAACACCATGGTTTCCCCAGGAAATGACACCCCTGTTCCTTTTTCTCTAGGAAACTGACAGAGGCAGAAAGGAATTACGGCATTGGAGGAGTGGAGCCATCACCTGGAGGAGACGCGACAGCCCTTCGTGGTCCTTACTGATCACCACAACCTGGAGCATTTACGACAAGCCAAGAGGTTGAATCCTAGGCAAGCACGGTGGGCTCTCTTCTTTGCCAGATTCAACTTCCAGATCTCGTACCGCCTGGGTAAGTTAAACGGAAAGGCGGAAGCCTTGTCACGCCAATTCGGGACCGAGAGAGAGGCTGGGGAACCTGAGCCCATCCTCCCACCGAAGTTCTTCGCGGCGCCTCTCCAATGGGACCTAGACGAGAAAATCATGGCGGCACTCGAGGGGGAGGTAATTCCACCCGAGTGTCCCACGGATAGAGCCTACGTCCCGGAGGCGCTGCGAGTGCGTGTGTTGGAGTTACCCCAGCAACCAGTCACCCAGGCGTTACGAAACCCTGGAGGTTGTCGGACGAAAGTACTGGTGGCCATCCATGTCCAGGGATGTGTGTCACGCAGTGCTTTCGTGCTCAGTCTGTGCCACTACGAAGTCCCTGTGCCTTGCTGGTTGGAAAATTAGTGCCCCTACTGGTAACAGACAGACCGTGGTCTCACCTGGCGGTGGACTTTGTCACGGATCTTCCGGTGTCAAAAGGGTACATGACAGTGTTAGTTGTGGTTGATCGGTTCTCGAAGGGCTATCGATTCATTCTGTTCCACTCTCTCCCCTCTGCTCAACAGGTCGCGGAGGCACTGTTCCAGTCTGTGTTCTGGTATTATGGCATCCCGGAGGACATCGTGTCGGACCATGACCCCCAGTTTACGTCCAGGGTGTGGAAATCCTTCGTGGGGCATCTGAGGGCAGCGGTCAGCCTGACCTCTGGATACCATCCCCAGTCAAATGGTCAGGCTGAACATACCATACAAGAACTGGGTCGATTGCCCGGGCTTATTACCACAGCCGGCAGCACAACTGGGCAGACTTCCTGGCCTAGGCAGAGTACACCCAGAACTCCTTGCGCTACTCTGCCACCGACTTGACCCATTTGAGTGGGTGCTTGGGCATCAGCCCACGCTTTGCCCATGGGACCGGAGTCCTTCTGAGGCTCCAGGAGTGGACGACTGGTTCTGTTGGGCAGGGCGGGTGTGGGAGGACGCACACACCTCCATCCAGCAGGCAGTTCAAGGACCGTGCCGAACTGTTCAAGGACCGTGCCGACCATCGGCGGAGAGAGGCACCTCCCATCAGGGAGGGTGACAGGGTTTGGTTATCAACAAAGGACCTGCATTTAAACCTTCCATGCTCTAAGTTGTCCCCTCATTTCACCTGTCCCTTTTTAGTTGTCAAGTAAATTAACCCCGTATCTTTCAAATATGAGAGTTCACCCTGTTTTCCAGGTCTCCCGTCTTAGGTCTGTCTGCCCCGGTCCCCTGCACGAGGGCGATGCGGCCGTCACGCCCCCGAGGCCCTCGACATTGACGGTACTCCAGCCCACCGGTTATGAGCCCTGTTAGACTCCCGTCATCGCCAAGGTGAACTGGAATACCTGGTCGATTGGGAGGGGTATGGGCCCGAGGAGCTGAGCTGGATTCCAGCGCGTGGCGTCCTCCTGAGTTTGGTGTGCGCCCTGATGTGATCTGCTTTTGTTTTTTTATTCACGTTCTGATTGCTGTATGCAGCCTGGTTTATGTTTTATGTTCTGTGTCTTGATGCCAGCACGAGCCTTGCTGTTTATTTTTGGATTACGGTTTCTGTTTTTCCCCTGATCTTTGTGTTTCCTCTTATTAAATTTGTTTTTTCTTTCACGTAGTTTGGCGTCCTCGCCTTTCCTCCCACACACCCACCTGACAATCATGAGATGTTGAATCAAATCATTGACATGATAATTGTAATCAAATAGAATCGTGAGACAAGTGAAGGTTCACACCTCTAGTACAGAATATTGTCCATGTCTACGATGCCACTAGTTCATAGAATATCAGCTCGAATTTAGTGAACCCAGTGGAACTTTGCAGGGCTTGAGTAATGGCAAACAATACACAGGGGAGCAGGAGGTTCCAGTCATACCTGATCTATAATGTCTTTTAATACTATCTTAGGAGTTTGGTTGAAACATTTGATCTGTCCATCCCATTTACGGAGGGTAGACAGAAGTTTTAACCAGCTGAGTAGGAGGAACAGTTACAATGCTCTTGGAGGTGGGTGTTTGGTGCAGGGCAACCTCAGGATACCAGATGGCATAACATCCCAAGAATATATTCATGGCCACAGATGGACTCTGTCAGTCTGTTAGAAGGGTGCTGGTCATCGCTGTTAATGCAGTGTCCTAGGAGGCCACATGCAGTGTCACCTCGAGGAGATTCTGTATCATGGTCTTCGATTGGGTGGGGGTGTTTTCAGTTGAGGAATGGTGAGGGTCCATGTCTGAGTCCCTGTGGCACCACATACAGCTCAGAATCAGACACAGACCTAGGAACAGAGTTTTGGTGCTCATATAGTGGATTTTTTTAACACACGCATAAGTTGAGGGTACAGGCCATGTTCAGGATGAAGTGTCTTTGCTCCAGAACTAGTTCCTCTTAGAGCAAGTTGAAGCAGCAAAAGTCAAGGTGTCTGGGGCAGCCGGCACCTTCCAGGTAAACGGAAACACTCCTCTGGACTCTAGTCTCTGTGTAAGACAAGGAAAATCTGTGACAGATTGTTGCACACCCTAGCATGGTTAGGGGGGGCTTTTTTTCTACTGTTCTGGCATCTCTTTGAGGGTGAGCAGGATAAGTAGGTCCAGCAAAGAGGCACTGAAATTCTGCCACAGCTAACAGCTGTTATTCAGCTTCAGATGAGAACTGTTCGTTTAGCACCTCAGTCAGAGTTTAGTGAGGAGTACCTGCCACCTGACATAGTCGGCTGAAGGACTTTACAATATACAAAGAAAATGCACTCCCTAACTGCCACTGAAAATACTCTGTTTTTATTATTTTTGAAATCATGCTGCACAATTATTTGTCTACCTCCATCTTTGCATCTTTTTGCGGGCTTTGCTGCTAAAATTCAGCTGCATAGCCTTGTAGGGTCATGTGGTGTTTCTATCTTTTCTTTATTTTAGACCATGGACCTGCGTTACACCATAGTCATTTTGCTGTATATTGTATATATGGTTGACATTACAAACATCTACAAGACTTGACTTGATATTGAACATATTGTGTTAGTCGTCTTTTGTCTTTCAGCAGTGGTCAGTCTCTGGTTCCTGGACTGTATAAGTCCAGCAGTGACACTAAGATAATAACTCAAACACAAACACATACATACACACACACACACACACACACACACACATACACACATACACACATGTTGTGAATATGTCACAGTAATTCAAAGTTAGAACTGAATAAAATAAAGATAATGATTCATGTGACAGGTTATTCCAAACCTTTCACCAAATGCTGTAGGCCAGGTCAGTGATGGTAGCGCACAGTTTCTTGCCCTAATCTTGGTATTACAACCCTGTAGCTTCAGGCGAAGAAGTAAAGGCTGGTGTCTATAATTCAATGAGCCAGGCCTTGTCTGTATGTCCCCAACAGCCAGAAATGGCAATTAAAAGCAGGGGTTTCCATGTCTATCCAGTAAGACAGATATGTGGAAAATGAATACCCCAGGCACAAAAAGAGGCTGACAGAAACATTGCACATGGCTCATGTGCACATGAAGCATGAGGATAGATCACATTTTATTTGTTTTCTGCATGAAAATCAGCATGTGAGATGGAAGGATTCCCTCATGAATGAAAGACCTGAAATGTTCTAAGCTTCGTGGCATTTGCAAGTCTCATGCATGTTCTATTATATAAGTATTTCTATTTCTAATTTATCTTTACTAATACTGAAAACAAATATTCCCTATCTGTCAGTGGACTAAACTGACAAAAAGACAAAATGTGCTTTCATGTCTGACATTCTGTCAAATAATTTCTGATGCAAACGCTGCCAGCATCATGAGCAAACCTCAAATTCCTAATAGCGTATCTGAGATGTGAAAAATGAATGGTTAAATTTAAACCACCATTTAAGAAGTGTCAATGTGATTTAAGAAATAATGATATTTTTTATCCCTTTGTCATGAAATGTCCTGACAATAAATGAACAAGGCTAACAAATGATGCAGAGAAACAGAACAATGTTATTGTGATATTTTTGCTTGTGTTATTCTTGCTGTTTATGAAAGCTGCCAATTTCCTCACAGATTAATAAACCTTCCATGTATCTGAGCATGATCAGTAGTTATACCATCTTTTGGCAGATGGTATTTGTTTTGCTTCAGAGCAATGCAGCGTCTGTATGTGCTAACAATCAATGCCAAATGTTTTATCTGATAATGTCTTTTCAAATGAACATTTTAAAAAAGAAGGAAAAAATCTCCTCAAGGCTATTAGCTTTCTCTTATTTTGTGCTGATAAGGAGGAAACTGTGTCTAAATTTGGGTGCAGACAATAAATATATTTTAGTTTTTCATATTTGTTTTTTTCTCACTTCAGTGCCAGCCTTTGGACAGAAAGTACATCCTGGAGCCGAGCCCATAGCTCTGCTGATTCGGTTATTCTTTGCTGTCAGCTGTCACAGCTACTGTGAGAACTGGAGGTTACATCAGGTGGGCTTTTGTCAACCAAGGATGCCTAACGAGGCCTTGCCCGTCAGGTTTGATTTATCCATCGTGTAGACGCAATTGGCATGGCTTTCTGCATCCATGTCTTGTTTTTCTCTGCATAGTTCCCTCTCCAATGGCCAACTGGGAGTAAGAGACAGAAGAAATCTTCCAGTGGAGCATCAAAGCTTTTAATCATGCAGCACATCAAAAACATCCATACAGCTCTCCCGCCTGTCTGAAGATATACATGATATTAAAGGAGATTATGTTTATTACAGGTGTAGGTTATCCATTCTTAGATTTGCAAGGCTATGACAGCGGTGTTGGCTTTTTGGGCATTTATGTATTTCACGCCTCATATTGCCCCAATCATTTATATGAGATGCTATCTGCTCTCAGGTATATTTGCTGCGGATTAGAACATGAAAAATGGAATGCTGCAGGAAGGTGTAACGGGTACTGTGGTGACGGCACAGAGTTAACAGATTATTTCCTGAAATTCAGGAAGGAAATGATGAAGCAGGGCAACAGCGTGTCTCTGTCTTTTAACATAAAATGAATTTCAATGTCCATGTTTGTGCCAAACTAAAATAAAAAATATATCAATGTACCAAACATGTCCTTTTTTTTTTCAGACCCCATGTTTTACACTATTGAAATATATGAAAGACTTAAATCATGGTATAATTTCCCAGTTGTTTGTCTCAGAGTGCTTCTGGAAACTTTAACTCCTTAAAGGAGAGATGACTCCTTCACCGTGGACTTCAGTCTTAATTCAGCACAGTACTACAAATACTCAGGACTAATGTGAACAGTTCAACACATTTGCTTTTTAAAACCTTATCTTTGAACACAAGTACATGTCAAGAGTTGATGGGAATCGCATGTAGCGATTTAGTACCACTTCCAACTGCTTGGCCAGCTTCATTCAACCACATTGAGATGCATTTATTTTTCTACATTGTGATTTTGTGACCTGAAATTCAGGAGAGAAATCTCCTGTTTTCGAGTTCTCTGCAGTAATGAAAAAGTGGTGATGCTGAAGGTAGGATTCGAACCCATGACCTCTTGGTCTGGAGGCAAGTATCCTACCCACTGAGCCACCTGTGCCTATTTTGTCACACACACCGGGTCATGTGTCGTCAATCAGCTTCGGAAGTGACTTACGTAGGGTATATAAACAGTAAGTAAGTGTATCATTCTCACACAGGCATTTGAGTTGCTACTCCCATGCCTGCGTGTCAACTCCGATTCATCCAGAATCCAACCCATCTCCAACTCATCGGTATCGTGAGTACTTTGACTCCTCAGAGTCTGTTTGTATACCTTCCTGTGTGTGTTCAGAATGCGAGTTCATATAGGTGTGGACTCTAACTCCTCTCGGAGCGTTCTGAGATTAAACTGTGCAACTTACCAGCTTTCTCGTGTCTCTCACATCCGAGCCCTTCCATCACGCTACAAAGTGGGCACAATTCACTTCTCATTCTGCCTTCCACCGTGACATATTTAAAGAAAAACATATAAGATAAATAACAAAAAGCATATGATTTTATTCAACAAAATCAACAAATTATTCTAAAAAATGTAACTAAGCTAACTAATAGAATGATCAAATGCATTGCAAGTTTATGTTTAATGTGATTCACAGCCTGTGAGTATTTGCTTGAGAGTTTCACCATCTAAAGCCAGTTGATAAGTTTAAGAGGTTCACATGGATGAAGTAAATCCTTCATTTAGTGTGACAGAACATCAAAAATGTACACTGGTCTATTTTTCACTCCTAAATATCTTACCAGTCTCATAACCTACAGATACTGACCATGCATGTAATTCACCAAGCGTCATAATATGTTGGTAGGTATATCAATAATTGCTTTCTAACAGTGTAGCGTTGCCTTATCCAAAGTTAATGAGCATGCAAATTGAGCCTAATAAACATTTCAAAGTGTTCATTAAAGCCTCATCCAACCGAAATGCAGCAAGGCCATATTTTATTCATCAATGAACCAACGACATGGACTATAGTTGCTATTACGAAAGTCTTACTTAAAGCCACAGCTAAAAAGTACACAAGAAAGATGTTTGGGGGCATTGCATTCTCCTAAAACAAAGACGATTAGTGTTATGCAATCCACAAATAAGCATAGATGAGGTACATTTATACTCAGTTAACATTCTGTATCAAGTATACACCTGGTTTCCATGTGTAAAAGGACAATTGGTAAAAATGTAAAAGATGGTTTTCTGGAAACCAAGAGTGTACACTGGACAGTTCACACAGTCATTCAATAGACTAATAACTCTTTTATCTTTCTTCTACTCACCAACACATATCACTTTTTTTCACTCTGCCACAAGAAAGAAATAATTCAGAAAAGGTCTGTGTTATTGCTATCATCATGCTAAAAGTTCTCTCAGCGAGATATACCTGAGATTGCCAAAGAAGGGTTAAAGAGTTTAAAGGTGCAATATTCAATCGGTTGCTGGAATGGACTGGTAATTGTAAAAAATGTACTTATTGAATCTACCTGCTGCTGTGTCTTTCTGGTAAGCTAGCTTAAATTTTTAGTTTGTATTTTTAACTCTACTGCTAGTTTCTGCATTTAGCCTGTCTTTTTTGAATGCTCATAGTGTGAGGTGTCAGCTTCAAGTTTCACTCCTCTAGTTAGACAAAGGCTCACCTGGTATCCATTAGGTGGCAAGTGGTAGGAGTGGCTTCTGCTCTCCCTGATTTGTTAAAAGGGCCTACAGACCGCTACAGACAGGTTTGCAACTTTCAAGAAGGACTTCTCTTTCATCTAACTACTCTCGGCTAAGTATCCTTTCCTTCCTTCCTCACTAGTTTATACTCTAACAAATAATGTGCATCACACCTATTCCTGTTCACATATCCTCTGGCCCAAGAAGACATTTCCCCTGCCGTCGCAGTAGAAATCTCAGTAACCTCTCCCAGCTACTTTTTTCCCCACAGCCTCCTACAGCTCACTCCACTGAAACAGCTCTCCTTGTGGTCTCAGAAGAACTTCATGTGGCTAGAGCAGCCAACCTGTCTTCTGCGCTGATCCTCCTTGATCTCTCCGCTGCTTTCAACACAGTCAACCACCAGATCCTCCTTACCATTCTCTCCGACCTCGGTATGTCAGGCGTAGCCTGGCAATGGTTCGCATCATACCTCGATGACCGGAGGTACCAGGTAGTATGGCAAGGCACCCAGTCTGCTTCAC
>JBBPDE010000021.1:92955-103230 GCA_037974605.1 Nannopetersius ansorgii | reverse complement strand
ACACACACACACACACACACACACACACACACACACACACACACACACACACACACACACACACACACAGTCATTCTCCTATGGACACAAAACAATTCACACAATTACATACATAAATGCACATACATACACATATGCAGAGGTACAAATATTTATATGTACACAGAAACACACACACACACACACAGGATCCAGTTGATTATTATTGTAATTAGAAGTTGGAAAATTGCAAGTAAAATAATTAGTCCAATGAATTAGAATTTACTCAGTTTTCTTTTCTGCAGTTTACTCGAATTTCTCAAGGACACTTTGTTCAATCAAGTATCCTAAGTGCTGCCAACTGTCTCTTCCAAAACACTTCTCATTGATCTTGATGCAAGAGGAGACCAAGAAAAAAATGGAAGGAGAATTCACAAAGACTTCAGACAAGACAACCACTGTGTTAAGAGAATCTGACTGCATATTTTTCAGGTTCTGTGATAGATGGTGGATGTTACTGATATGGGTCTGCTGTGGTGAAACTACAGTGTTCTGAAGGAGGACTACCTAAAGCACATCTTTGTCCATGTTTTTTGTTACCGTGGTTTTTTTACCGCTTCTACGAAGAACTAGGGGACAACATTATCTCATTTTCCTTAGTAAAGGATGGTCTAGTGCAGCCTATGATAAAGGTGATAAGAAATAAAGCACTGAAGCACCTTTCCTAAAGTATTTAGAAAATTTAAACCTGTTTTTATAATGGCTGCCACTTTCAGGTCATTTCACTGAGTTAGGAACCTTTCTAAGCAAAAAATACTATTTTGGCCACAGCCCTTGCTATTACTTTATTCTGATGTTCTCCTGTAAACTGTGCATGCAAAAACAAATCATTCTTATCTGTGCTTTTTGATACATCAGCCCAGGCCACCTTCTTTCATTGCTAGTTTGTCTAGTTCTTATTGGAGTTCATTTTGGAGATGATCATCATAATGTTAGTTAATACATAGCCATCATAGTCGGGTCCAGCGTTGCTCATTGAACATGTTTCTTGAATTAATCAGTTCACAAATTATGAACGTGCATGTGAGTGGCGTTCACATGTTTTACATTTGTTAATTACATATCCTCACATATTAATATTGTCTGAATAAAATTTCCATATACAGTATACCTGCACCTAATTTTTTCCACTTTCAGCATAACATGATGCATTGCTTAAGTGGTAAGATCTATTCTTAACCTCAAAATTGTTTTTCAATGTAATTTATATCTGTGATTGTTCAGTGGTATGAAAAATAGAAGATTGAAGGAAGTTCAAATAGAAAGACGTTGTATTTAAAATGTAAAAAAAAAAAAAACTGACTCAACTGACTGTTCACTTACTGCCTAATATTTATACAAATTTCTACAAATTAAAAATATTTATACAAATTTATACAAATTAACAAAACTGTAATCAATAATAGGAAGCATCACTTTAATTTTCAAATCATATCTTCAAATGCCTGCAACCAAACAGAATGTTCAAAAAAGTGCCAAAGAACAGTCCAATAAGGTGTGGGTGTCACTATGAAGCATAATTTCAAGCCGGCACATCCTTTTCTGACACATGGTCACTGGACCACATTGTGTGAGATAAAAGTGAGTTTATTTGTTTTCGTTTTCTCATCTTTAATATTAAAAATGTGTTGAGGTAAAGGTCTTGAGAAGCCTTTTATCAGGTTTTATGGGATTTTTTTGTTCAGTTTTTCTTTTCATTGCCATAGGGCAACTGTGTAGGAAGGGTTACTTTTCAAAGAAGATTTAACTGAACATATGCTTGGATGTTATACAATACAAATTGTAAATATTTTTTTGTATTTAATTTTAAACGTTTTTTGTAGAAAATAGACATAAAATTGTTTTATTGAAGAAAATCCTATCTGACAGTTACCAACTCACAGTGACAAAAATGAGATAGAAGGCAATAACAGTGGGGAAGAATGTATTGGAGGAATAGGTTTGAGATGAAGTGGAAAATAATAGATTTAAAATTCATACAGTATGAAGCATATGAAATATCAAACTATATTTGTATGTTTATGTTGACACTGGACACTTTTATATATTTTAGACATGGTGGATGAATACTAAGATGACAGAAGTTTCTCTCAAACCCCTTGTTAAAAAAACATGTCACGCAGCTTCCCCAGCAATACAGCATGTATGGCCAAAAGTCCTTATAACCATCTGTGAAATTGTGACTCCATAACAACATTTCAAAAATCTTTTTTATTGTTAAAGAGTCAGACAATTACAGCATTCATTGCAACCTTACCAAGCTGCTTAACCTTACCATTCAAAAACTTGAACAGTTCTTTGGAACTTTGCTCCGCTTGTCAGCCACCCACTTGTTTTGGAGCCTCAGATGATATGATGCCTCTCACATGATGGGAGGCATACAACATATTTCTTCATTTTAATTACAATAGTAATAAGCGTCATGTCATTAGGTGACTAGCAACCCATTCCCATAGGTACTGCTTACACCTGGGTTGCCTAGGTACCAAATGACCAAACACATAATAAGCCTTGACGTCACTCTTCCATGCCCAGTGTTGTATACCCCCAGTATTCAGGCAACAGGTTTCACTGTGGCACTCCCATATTTAAAAAAAAGAGAAAATAACACTCACAGATAATACACACAGATAGTGTCCAGTTACTCTGTGAATGTAACTTCTTTCTCTAGTTTTCCTATCACATACCTTATTTATACATTTTTTAAAGAGGGGGTTCTCAAAGAAAACTGTAGCTTTACACTTTTGGTGTTACTTTTTCCGTTACTCTTTTTTAGTTGAATTCCATTGTTGGTAACAGTATCTGTTACTGCTGGTCAACCCTCCCCCTTTAAAGGTTAATTTTTTTTCGTCCAAAAGTGCAAAAAAAAGTCTTGAAAACTTCACTGTTTTAAGAACATCAGTATTATAAGGTACCTTGTGCTTAAGTACTTTTTGTACTTTTCAAGTTAAAATCCCAAAAATACTTCTACACTTTCATTACACCCAAAAGAACATGTTACATCAACAATTGCTCTATCATGGTTTGAGAACTGGGTTAATGCAGCACACTTTTAGG
The DNA here is from genome assembly GCA_037974605.1 of Nannopetersius ansorgii. Taxonomy (NCBI): domain Eukaryota; kingdom Metazoa; phylum Chordata; class Actinopteri; order Characiformes; family Alestidae; genus Nannopetersius; species Nannopetersius ansorgii. Next base: position 100,134 of record JBBPDE010000021.1, on the reverse strand, counting down.
GGCAATAACATAACATATTATTTCACTTAGGCAATTACACTTTACTCACCTCTGCATAAAAAGGGGTATAGAATTGTACATTAGTGAGTTAATGTCAGGGCTTTTTTTCTTGGTTCACTGACGTCCCTGCAGGACATTAAGGAATCAGTGTGGATGTTTAATTGCCATAGCTGCAAATAAGTACTTAGTGAAACAAACCACTCTGACTGGGTGTTGCTATTTTCTATTTTTGTTTTAACATTACTACACAATGCTCAAAACACAGCAAGGTTGTGTGAATTATTAAGAAGCACAAACAGTGAGCTTGCAGCCATGTTTCACTTTCTACACAGTGACTTGACAGTACAAGCCAAGGCACAATAGAGTACTTCCTATTTCACTGAGGCCATCCATGACACCAGAACTGATGATAATTTAGGTGGGCCAGAGTTGCAGGAAGATAAGCACTGGGCTGAATGATATCAGCATAAATACAAAGGTGGCCATGCTGGAGATCAGCCCAGCAGTGCACAGCTAATACCTTTAGGGACACTCAAAGCAAAACCATAACTGTGTTTTGTGGCTGTGTGTTGAATTTCAAGTCCATATTCACCAAGCATGGAAGGCATTTTAGCTATAAAATTGATTGCTTATACAGATATGTCCCATTCAGCTTGAGTAGATATATGAAATTTGGCATGTTACTGTCTTATGATTATATAGTACACAGTGGGTGAAATGCAAAACAGACTGTAGACATGTACAGAGAGAAGAACACATTGTTGGAAACACTTGGGGAAAGAGTTAAGAATGTGCTGTCCAATCAAGATAAAATAAAACATTGTAAAGATTTCTAAATACTCCATTCCTTGTCATGTTCATACTGTCTCCATATTTAAAATAAGCTGCAAAGAGTTTTGAATTCACCTTAGTTGTCACATCCACAAAAATTGCACATCGCTTTATGAGTGACAATATTTTTGCTACATAATCGCACACAGTTTAGTCTTAGTGCCAAATAGTTTGTCCATTTTTTTGAAAATCCCAGGCAAAGGCTGCATGACATTTCCCTGCAGGATGTGTATCGGGAAATTTTGAGTGGTGAAACAGTAGAATGCAAGCTGAAAGTCCAGATTCATCTGAAAGTTCAGATTCTGAACTTTTAAACAATGTCATAATTGTATCTGTAAGTGAAGAATGTCTTCATTATTGTTTATTATAATTTATTATGCATTACAATATAATTACAAAATCAAAACACTACATTAAAATAAACACAAACTCATCATTCAAAAGGGATCAAAGGAGTTTCAGATTATTAGAAACAATAGATTATGAAAAGACAATGCTGTAAGCCACCATCTATCCAAAACACTAATTTACCAGATATGGAAGAAAGGGGCTGCATACATGAGAATATTCTCTCAGGCATGACTTGTTTTTTAGCAGGAAAAAAAATCATGTTCCTGGCTGCTTGTCTTTTGCTCCAGCAAAATTCATTAATCAGTCATGGCCATGCACAGGCAGTACTCTTCTATGCCTCAACACCTCGCCTCATTCTGTGCACCATACGCTTCACTGCCAGGACCAGGATGCTCATTCGGAAGCTTCTGGAGTACATCCCTCAGATACTGGCTCTGCTATTCAAACTGCAATTCAAGTAGGATGTGCTAAAGCGGCCCTAGTGAGCTCATGGATGAGTGCTTAGTCTACAGTAATGGAGAACTAGAGAACTATGAGATAAATTAGTTTGTTAACAATGTAGCATATATTTTTTTACTATTTAGTTGCTACAGCATAGTTATAAATAAAAAACCTTATAAGTCAGTACTGTTATTTTGCTATTATTTTATTCAGCACCATGCTTTAGATTCCTGGTGACCAACATGGACAGATTTCCTGCAGAATTGTCATGCACGCCAGTTCACGAGATATCAGTCGGCACCAGAAATGACTCACGTCAAGATATATAAACAGGAAATAGGTGAGTGTCTGCACACAGATATTGAAGTCTCATCTTCATGTTGCACGTGTCCCAGATTAAACATGAATTAGCAGTCCTTGAACTGCCAGTTACTGTGGAGGGCATGATCCAGCTTGCTCTTTCTCTGTTTGGGAAACGGTCAGACCATGTGAACAGGGGGAGGAAATCACTTGGTTCAAAGGTCCCAGCCTCCTGCCAACCGACTGTTTCCTGTCTTGTTCTAGACCTCAGGAAAGCTTACAACCTTGTACGCATCAGGGAGGGCGATGAGTGGAAGACAGCCATCATAACCCCCACTGGCCAATACGAGACCCTTGTTATGCCATTCAGTTTATACAATAATGTGCCCGTCTTTCAGCACTTCATCAATGACACCCTCCGTGACATGGGTAAATGGTGTTTCACTTACCTGGATGACATCTTGATATATTCCAAGACCCTGGAGGAGCATACCCAGCATGTCAGGGCAGTCTTCAAGAGGTTGCTGGCCCACCAGTTGTACTGTAAGTTTGAAAAATGTGCTTTGAACCAGCACTCTACCATATTCCTCGCCTTCGTCATCTCTCCTCAGGGTGTGGCCATGGATTCCCAGAAGCTGGAGGCTGTGCAGTCATGGCCCCTACCCACTTAACTTAAGCAGATGCAACGTTTTCTGGGGTTCACTAATTTCTGTAGGCTTTTCATTTCAGGGCAACTGTGGCACCCCTTGCCTTTCACTGTCTCTGTCAACAATTTACCTCTGCTCCCATCCTTCTTCACCCGTATGCCACTAAACAATTTGCTGTCGAGGTGGATGCCTACGATGTGGGCGTAGGAGCCATCCTCTCACAGTCCCCCAGTCAATTCTGTCTCTGTTCTACTTTTCCAGAAAACTCCCACACAACAGCACTACGGGGTAGGGGACAGTCAACTGTTGGCCATCAAGTGGGCTCTGGAAGAATGGCTTCACTGTCTCCAAGGTGACAGTATCTTATTCATGGTCTGGACGGACCACCAAAACCTGGTCACCATCCGTCTCACCAAACAGCTTAATCCCAGACAGGCGCGGTGGACTCTGTTTTTTGAACAGTTTGACTTCCATCTCTAATAGCATCTGGGCTCCAAAAACACCAAGGCTGATGCCCTCTCTCACCACCATCAGGCAGAGAGTCCCCGGGTGGATCCCGCACCTGTTCTGTCACCACACCTCATCCTGGCTCCTCTCAAGTGTGGGTTAGAGGACAGAGTCTGCCAGTAACAGACTTTGGAACCTCCTCCGATAATGCCCCTCAAAATCGGCTGTTTGATCCTACCACCATGCAATCTGAGCTCCTTCTATGGGCTCAGCATGAGCTTGGTTTGTGCTCGAGCAAAAAACCCTAACCAAGCATCTCCAGGGGATCTACAACCTCTGCCTGTACCCCGAAGACCTTGGTCCCACATCGCCACAACTTCGTCTCAGGATTACCTGAATCTAATGGCAAGGACACCATCCTAACTATAGTGGATCAGTTCTCCAAGGCTGTTTATCTGGTGGCTCTGACTGGACCCACTTAACTTAAGCTCTGCCAAGGAGACTGTGGAATTTCTCATTGAGCATGTAGTCCGATTGCATGGGTTCCCAAAGGACATCATCAGGGACAGAGGGCCCCAGTTCACAGCGAGGTTCTGGAAGGTTCATCCTGGATCCTGGTCTTATCCAGGACTACCGTCATCGGGTGTTCTCTCAGCCAGGACTGTCGGGTGTAGGTCTTGTAGGGGGGGTACTGTCACGCACGCTAGTTCATGTGATGTCAATCGGCACCAGAAATGACTCAAGTATAAGAAATGAGTCAAGGTATAAAACAGGTGAGTGTCTGCACACAGACAATGAAGTCTTGTCTTCATGTTGCCCGTGTCCCTCAACTCAACTCCTTTGTATCGTGAGTACTCTTTGGTTTGCTCAAACCATTTATATACCTATCAGAGCATTCTCAGATTAAAAGCTTGGTTTACAAGCTGTTTATTGTCTATTTGTGATTGAGCTCATCCGCTACGCGACAAGTGAGCGAACAAAGCAATCATGACAATAATATCTTGTCTTCTGCTTGGGTTTTTGGGCTCCTTAATGACTTCTTCATGATATCTCAGATTATATCCATCCATCCAGTTCTCTCTCCAGCTGCGCCAGGACCTAAATGGCTGTGTGCACTACTGCCATTTTCACTCATTTACATGCGTCTGTTACACCGCGTCGCACCTCCAGCACACACGAACCACTCCCACAGACATTCATGGTCTTTTGTCTTTTATTTCAAAACTGTAACTTAACATCAGCACGAGGTCTGGAACAAACAGAACTCCAACAGCTTGCAACCACGGTGCTTAATGGGTGAACCTACAACACAAACCCCACAGTGACAAACATAAATACACCTCAGTGATTCCCTACACCTGCTCACTAGTGAGGGCCTGCTGGTTGGAATGAGGACCAACCCTTAACGTCTACCCAAGGGGCCCCTAGTGGCCACCCTCTGCTACTGCACCCCAGGCATAACAGTACCCCTGCCCCAACAGCGCCTCGTGTGTCTCGTGTGTCTGTCCCGCCATCAGGGAGGTCTTCGGCCAGCAAGGTGCCTTTAGCACCCACGTCCGGGCTATGTGTCCCTTGCCATGCACCGCACCTTGCCGTGAGCCTCCCCCATAGCTCACTGATGTGGACCTGCTGGCAGGCCCCGCTGCGGGCCTCGACTGGGCACGCACTGCGCACCGCGTTGTCTGGCTGGCAGGCAGGCTTGACTGCGGCTCTTGGCTGGGCGCGCACCGCGCCCCTCATCACTCCAAGGGCTACCTATTCCTCCCACATCCCTCTGGCCTGTCTGCAGTACGCCTACTCTTGTGGGCCTCTCCCTATTATCTGCCCCTCTATCTGTCTCCTCGACACCCGAGACCCCACACCTAACCTCCCTAACCCACGTAACCCCCCCAAAAAACACAAGGGGGATTCTCCCTCCCCCAGAGGCGATGGTCCTCCATCACCAGACACCGTGGGCCCCTCAGCTATGCTAAAAGCCCCCCAAAAACCCGATTAGCCAGGCTAGTCCACACATTACGTGGTCTATCGGGACCTCTAAGCTAGAGGGAGCCTCCACTACAACAGGAAGAGAAATGAGCGGCTCTATAAACTGGCCCTCGCCTATCCCTAGTGGGACCAGGAGATTCAGCTCTCCCTCTCTGTCTATTACTCCTGCAACTCTGTCCTTTACTTCGCTGCACTTGCTGTCTGGCCCTAGCCTGGTTGCTGGGGGGTGACGCCTTGGTGCTGGCGTGGGCAGTTGCTCCGGGAAGAGCAGCAGGTCTTGTCTGGGTGTGTGTGGTGGGAGATTAAGTCGGGGCACTGGTACGGGACGCTGACTTTCCTGTGCTAAGCTCTCTGTGGACATTGCAAAGCTACCTATGCTATCAGAGCTAGGGGCTTAGCTAAATGTGCTATGAGCTAAGCTAACAGGGCTATCAACCAAGCTACCTGGGCCCTGAGTTGAATTTTTCTGCCGGGGAAGAGGAATGGGAGGCGGCAGCCCTTTCATCCGGGGTGCGGGCATGGGACTCTGGCTTTCCGGCCCCGTCTTGTCCTCTCTGACGCTCGGAACCGCAGCAACTCTGACGCTCGGAACCTCCGCAGCTCTGACACTTGGAACCTCCGCAGCTCGGATGCTTGAAGCCTTTGCCTTGTCGACGGCCGGGCCGGCCGCCTGCACGCGAGGGTACACAGCCTCCTCGCCTTTGTCGCAGGATGGACCTGCCATCGGTTAGTGAGGGTACACCGCCTCCTGGCTTTCTCTCAGCGTCGCCTCTTCGCTGCTTGCGTGGACGCAAGTGTACACAGCCTCCTCGCCGTCTGCACGTGTCACCTCTTCTTTCTTTGTTGGGACGTGAGGGTAAACAGCCCCCTCGCTCTTGTCGCAGCTTTGGCTTGCCATCGGTTCGCGAGGGTTCACCACCTCCTCGCCTTTTCTCAGCGTCGCCTCTTTGCTGTTTGCGTGGACGCGAGGGTACACAGCCTCCTCGCAATCTGCACGTGTCACCTCTTCTTTCTTTGTTGGGGCGCGAGGGTACACAGCCTCCTCGCCGTCTGCGGCTTGAGCTCGCAAGGTTTGGGCCATGTTCCAGTCCGGTAGAGCGAGCCTGGCTAGGGCACGCAGTGGTGGAGGCTTTTCCATTCCGTGCCTCACTAGCCACCGCGCTTCTACCTGCAGCTGAGCTCGACAGTCCAGGTACTGGAGCATGAGAAGGATGTACTCTTTCTTTCACCGGCTTGCTTCTTGCTCAGGCTGTCCCCCGAGGGACAGGGGGACCACCACTTTGCCTTTTGATGAGGTGGGTTCATCTGTTACACCGCGTCGCACCTCCAACACACACGAACCACTCCCACAGACGTTCATGGTCTTTTTACCTTTTATTTCAAAACTGTAACTTAACATCAGCACGAGGGCTGGAACAAACAGAACTCCAACAGCTTGCAACCACAGTGCTTAATGGGTGAACCCACAATACAAACCCCGCAGTGACAAACATAAATACACCTCAGTGATTCCCTACACCTGCTGAATAGTGAGGGCCTTATTCCAACCAGCTGGTTGGAATGAGGCCCAACCCTTAACGTCTACCCAAGAGGCCCCTAGTGGCCACCCTCTGCTACTGCACCCCAGGCGTAACAGCATCTTTAAAGATACATAATAGACCACCCTACAAAAATTAACACCAGAACTTAAACTACGCCAGCTGGAAGTCAGCATGAGTCCTAATGCTCTTGAACATGTTTGGTTGTGTATGCAACTCATCAACTCCGTTGGTCCTCCACATATACCAAAACAGTTCAAAAGAACTATGGTGTAGACTTTATAAAACTTCTGAATGTCGTAACTGCAGTAAGCACATGCGAGGAGAAGGAGTAGGATTCCAAAGAGCATTAATACAGAGATGACTTGTTTTTTGCAACAGGTTAATGTGACGGCTCAGGGGGTACTGTGATGCCGGATGGCCACTAGAGGTCGTCCTGGGGTTTTCTGTTGTGTATTTCTGTTTGTGTGAGTCATGTAAATTCATTTAAATCACCTGTGTTTCATTTAGAGTTAAATGTATGTGTTGGGTGATTGGTGGGACGACTCTGGGGTTTCTGTATTTGGGTTGACCTGGGTTGTCGGTCAACCGATACTCATGCCCGGGTATTTGGTGTTCTGTTTATTGTAAATAAAGTT
>JBBPDE010000021.1:59845-71531 GCA_037974605.1 Nannopetersius ansorgii | reverse complement strand
GAGACAGAGAATGAGCGAGCGAGACAGGTAGAGAGCAACAACGAGAGAGAGAGCGAGAGAGACACATAGAGACAGAGTGATGAGAGAGAGAGCGAGCGAGACAGGTAGAGAGAGGGAGAGACAGAGAATGAGCGAGCGAGACAGGTAGAGAGCAACAACGAGAGAGAGAGCGAGAGAGACACATAGAGACAGAGCGATGAGAGAGAGAGAGAGAGAGAGAGCGAAACAGGTAAAGAGAGAGCGACAACGAGAGAGAGCAAGAGCGAGTGAGACAGGTAGAGAGCGACAACGAGAGAGAGAGAGAGAGAGAGAGAGAGGTAGAGACAATGCGACAATGAGAGAGAGAGAGAGAGACGTATAAGATAGCCTGTAAGCCTGCAAGTACTTGATTAAGCCAGTCCTTTAAATGTTGATTCATCCAGCCAGAGGTCTGAAAACTTGCATTTGCCCAGATCTAAAATACACTATTAACGAACTCGCACAGATGTTTGGCAGCGAGGCAGCCGGGTACCCGGACTGATTCAACGCACGCGAGGTCACGTGACATCATTCCTATCACTCAGGTCCTACTCACAACATAAACATGAATTCATGCAAGCTTAATAATTTAAGGAGATGCACGTAAGTTTAAAAAATCCATAAGCCCATTTGGATGGGGGCTACTACCTCTACTACTAAAATGTACTACCTTATCAGATGACGTTTACTACTTTTTCTTACTTTTTACAGGCCTTAATTTGGCCCAGTTTAATTTACTACCTTTTACTACCTTTTACAACCCCGCGGCAACCCTGTACACAGCAAGCTGTGATGTGGTGTTCTGACGCCTTTCTATCATAGCCAGCATTAATGTTCACAGCAATTTGTGCTCAAAATTGAGCCTTCTCTCTCAATGAGCATCAATGAGGCTTGGGTGATCATGACCCTGTCCTCTGTTCACTGGCTAACCACTAACCACTGCATACTGGGAACACCCCAAAATATCTCCTGTTTTGCAGATGTTCTGATCCAACTGACTCTCACAATTAGATCCATCTCAGAGTTGCTCAGATTCTTACACTTGCCCATGGGCCATTGTTATTCACTTCACCTGTCACTGACTTTAATGTTATGGCTTATGTATGATACACTCTACTAATACAAATATTAGTTAATGCAAGTACTCTACATCAGGTCTGAGCAACTCCAGTCCTGGAGGGCCAGTGTCTGGCACAGTTTTATGGTTTGATGGTTCCCCAAACACATTCATTAAACCTGACAATTAACTGGTGAGGTTAACCAGGTCTTTCTGAGCAGGGAAATCACTAAAACCTCCTGGACCACAGCACTCCAGCACTGGGGTTGCCCACCCCTGCTCTACACGATGGTATCCAAAAACAAAGAAAATATATATTTTTGGCAAACTGTTGGCATATTAGTCACTGCGGATAAAGTCCTAACCAGCATCCATCACTGTGCTGTGGGTTGTTTTGTTTTTATTCCAGTTAAAACACAATCCATTCATTAACATTGTTTTTCAACTATTATTAATTACGCACATCCCTGACGCATGCTAGGTTGTATATCTATATCTACAGTAGCTAAGCACTGATGCCAACCACTAACATAGTATAAAGTCATTTGAAATGGCTGCCTTTCCACCAAATAGTTTGTCTCTAGATCTGTCTTGTTACATACCTTTGCACACTGAGAACGGGATCCTTTCCCATGACATGTAAGAAAGGATCTGACTCCAGTCATCACTCTCTTGCTGCTCTTCCTTGTCCCTTTGACAATTTTCTCATTGTCTGTGTGGGGTTCTGATGCACAGCCTGGTGTCACATTTACTTAAGGAGATCTCTTCGTGGGTTGTTACGCTGCATCCGTGCCGCCACCTCAACTCTCACAACCTGCCACTTTTATGTCAACATCTATTTCATACTAGTTTATCCGGAACATTGAAGCCACTTCCAGTGGGGAATCTCTGCAGCCCTTCTCTCACGGTCAGCACTGAGGGGAATGGAAAGTAAATATACTAGGAGCTATTGTTAATGGCACTGACTGTTTACATTTTACATTTTATGTTGTCTTGTCTTGTCTAATTGTATTGTTGCGTTGTGTTTCTGGCACACTTTTGAGTCGTGTTTGCACTCTTCAGCGCTTGTGTTGTTCCATGTTCCTGGAGGTACGTAAATCTTTCACTGGGTACTGTGTGTATAGTCGAAATGAAAATATAACCTATTGACCTGACTTTACTTGACTTTTTTCAATGACCTAAGAATAAGAAATGACTTATGTCAAACTTTATCATGAAGATTTAAGATTAATCCATTGGTTCAGATAAAAGTGTTCCCAAATAGTTGTTTTTACATTCAAGATTCAAGATTCTTTATTCACCACATGCATAGTCATACAAGTATTACGCACAGTGAAATGTATCCTGAACCTTTCCTTTTGACGGTGCAAACATTATAAATCTGGAATTCTCTGAACACACTAAAGTAGAAATGAGTTCAGTAGATAATATAAATGTAAGTACAATTATAATTTTTAAACACAGATCTGAACATTTCTAAAACATCAATCTAGAAGTAAATAATTTAAACAAAGAGCAACACAAGTTTGAGATGAATTTAAAAAAGACATTTACATTTACATTTACATTTACGGCATTTAGCAGACACTTTTATCCAAAGCGACTTTTATCCCCACCAGCTGTAGGTTTCACCATCACAATAAGTTGGTTGCTCTATCACTGCTAAATCTGTTGCAGTAAGTACAGAAGCTCTAGAGTCAGCACAAGTATTTAGTATCTGCAAGTAAATCTGTCATGCTTTATTCATGCACCATATATTTCAAAACATGACAACTATTAAATTCCACTGATTCTAAAAGCTCTGCATCTATACAGCTTTTTATACATAAATGTGCAAAAGTTTTAAGGTCCCATGACATGAAAATTTCACTGCTGAATGCTGAAAATTAATCTGGATCAGTTACAACTCTCCTTGGCTCAGCTACAAACCTCAGACAAGTAAGTCAACTTAACACTATTGTGACGAGCTGACGGAAGGTGTGGCTCCCGTGTGCCCCTGGAGCTTGGCATAGGGGGGACCGTTATAGGGGGAACGGGAAAGTTAAGGTTTTAGAGAGGAGTTGGAGGGAAAATAGCCCAGTTGGGGTAGTGGACAGCAATGAGACAAGTCGTGTTGGTGTTGACTGCTGCTTATTGCTTTGAAATTGTTCACAAATATAAACCAAAACTCAGAATTCCAGTCTGTCGACTTCTTTTTCTCACGCTCCGTCACACTATATATTAGCTCTGCAGCTAACAGCCCAGTTAGCAGGCTACTGTCACAAAAGTAAAAGTAGATAGCATTTAGTATGTGTGTGAGTGGTATGTGAATACACACATTAACTCCAGTGTTGTATGTCTCTGTTATTTGGATAACCGTACTGCTGTCAGTGTTATGACCTGCATTTGCCTTTCTAATCAACCTCATTCCCCTCACCAGGGTGATCAAATGAGAATGGGTCAAATTTGAGGAGTCTTACAGTAACGGGGCTATAGCACTGATCTCAGCTTCTTGGCTATCAAGGAAATGTCCTGAATCTCAGTACAGAGAATACAACTATCTTTTACCAACCACGTGACTGCAGTAGCCATTGCTATACACTGTAAACATTAGCACATGATACCGTGGCTGCAAGCTGGCCCCTCCTCCACCCTCCACCATGCTCTACCTCTCTCCTCCTCGCCCCACCTCTCTCCTCCTCATTATTATTTAAAGCTACAGACACAGAAACTGCGCATCCTAGGGAAATCTCATTGCGGGACTGGCTCTAAGTGTCTGTAATTCTGCACCAAGGCTGAATTTCAGAAAGAGACTTCAGATACAGTATAAGGGGACCACTAAGACATATATAAAAGCATAAAAAATCAGCATGTTATGGGTTGTTTAAGGTAAGGTGTTGCCTAACCCAGTGATCCTAATGTGAAAATCAAAGAAACATCCTATACAGAATGTGAGTCCATCTCAGGGCAGACAAACATACACAAACCTATGAGCAATTTAGCATCTCCATCTAACATGCCTGAGTCCTCTCAAGCTGGTGCTCCTGGTGGAAACACATGTGGACAAATTTCACACAAAAAGGACCTAGGGAATCAAACCCATGACTTGCAAAGTCAACAGCACTGCTAAAGCTTAATGTGTGTTAAAAACAATTGCTTAGGTGCCTAAGAATTTTGTACTGTACTGTATACCAAAAAACACAAAAAATAAGTAGGTTTGCAGAAGACTGGCAATGTAGAAAATTGCCTATTCATTGTATTGAAAAGCCACTGACTCCATCCCGCTGGAGATAAAGAGAATGTCTTGTCACTTCAAGTCCACCCTGTAGAGCGATCAAAGCTTGAGCAAAGGGCTAAATCACTCATCTTAAAATCTAGTTATATATAATGTGGTAAATTAACACATCAAAAAGAGACAGATTCAGCCCACTAGACAGATTTTCTCTCTGTAATTACATGTCAGGGTGAATGGGCTCATAATTTTCCTGAGCTCTGGTAGTGTTTTTTAATCAATTGAAGCATTTTACATTGTTAGCTTACTCCCTGTGAGTGTCCTGTCAGTTTTCATTACAGTCTACATTTAAAGTCTAAAGGCAATATTCGAGGAGTGTGTTTATGTATGTTCCCAAACATTTGCATGAAAGTCAGTCAAATAAAAAAGTTGTGTATTCCTTCATGCTGAATCATTGCACTATATCACCAAGCTCCCATTCGTTATTAAAATCTTTGTATTTCAGGCAAAATTCAGTGTGTAAAGTAAACATAAGGCTTCATTCACAATGACTGATGTCACATTTGCAAATATTTATATACTTTTAAATAAGGACAACACACCAAAAAAGTTAAATATGCTTTCTCATTTTTGTTGTTGCATTTGTTATTATTTTAATAACCTGATCTAAAGTGGGGAAAACACTTCTTTTAAGTCACAAAGTGCATTTTTAATCACACATTAATTATTTATGCTTAAAAAACATTAGTAATACCTTTTACCAATCCAAAGTGAGTTCTGAATGTGCTTGCACATTGAATCTCAATGAAGAAAAATGAAGAATTGTGCTTTTAAGTGACCAAAAAACTGTATGCAAATGTTTGAACACAGTCATGTTTTGGTGTTCATTATGATGTTTTATTGATTGTAGTGAACTGTTATTATATAATATACAGTAGTGCTTTTAGGCAACCTCAAGTGTGATGGGGTGGTACTGTTAGGGGGCACTGGTTTGTTTATATTCCTTCCATCCATCCATGTGTCAAATGTTTTTTTTCAGTATGTTATATTCTGCGGATTACAGTAAATGTTTAGAATGTGCATCAGAATGTGTAGAAGTGTGTTCTATGTAGAGCATGTGTACTTATTTTCACTTAGAAAATCAACAAAATACATCATCGTAATTTCTGCCAATCATACATTGCTTGTCTTACACTTGCACTTTACCTATCCTCATGAAAATTAGCATGCTTAAAGCGTCACTTGGCCGCTACAGAAGACATTTGTACCTTTTTTTGTATTAGCTTGACAAATTTGATTTAAAATATTGCCAGTTGTTTGTTATGTAACGGTCCAAACTCACTAAATTGACAAACTACATTACCACTACATTTTTTGGAAGCATATCAAGTTTCATTCATGAGAGGCACTGCATCTCATTTTTATATCTCAAAAACAGTTTAAGCTCAGATTTGACATATTTGGCTACATTTCCTATATATCCTACTGTTCAATTTGGCTCACTCCAATCAAAATCCAGCAGTCAGTGCACAAATGTGTCGATTTTTGTGACCTAAATGTTAAAACTCTGCAACAGTGTCACATTCTTTATAAGTATGCCAGATTTTGTGGAATTTTGTCCACAGAATGCTAAAACTGACACATTTAAATATGTCCAAACTACATAAGAAATAGACTTGGTTACATTTGCTCACATTTACAAAATTAAAATGGTCCTCTTGTTAAAAAGGTCAGTTGCTACTGCTGCTACTTGTTCCAATTCACAGGTTTTGCTTGGATCCCGCTGATTTGCTTGAAACAATGATCTGTTGAAGCATTTTACTGTGGCTAACATGAACATATAAATGAAGTAATTATTCTGGCAGCAGATTTAGACAAGGTAAAAGGGACAAAAAATGAACACTTTAAAACTATAAAGTCAAAGTAAAGAGTTGATATTTTGTTGTCCATTGCTAGGTGTATATTTTCTTCGCTTGCCAGCTGTGTCATTAGAACTAATCTCTGGTTAGGAGTGGTAATAGAGGTAGCAATGCAGTGTGAATTTAATTAATTCATTGTTTGCAATGTGTGCATTATTGGATTAATTGTTTCTTTCAATGTTCTCTTCATGTTTATTGCAAACAAAGTTTAGGTGGTAGCCTATCATCACCAGTAGCCTCACAATTTCATACAACATGCCTTTACAAAAACCAGGGTACAGGTGGAGCTGAAGATTAAAGACTCAGATGTTCCACTATCAGAACACATGAACATCAAAGTCATTATCAGGGCATTTCCTATTAACTTCCTATTAATGCAGAGGCCTGTCGTGTGCTCTGGCACAGACTTAAAATTTTTAAATGGAGCTTACTTCTGTAACAACCCTTTCTGGGTTAGGTCAGACCTAATGGCTGCATACATTTTCCTAAAGGTGTGTCCTGAGTTGAATGGGTTCTGGTTTTAGAGCTAATTTGTTATATACCTTCTGAATTTTCATAAACAATATGTTATAGTAGGGCTTCCTTTCAGAATAAGTGGGTGTTATAGACCCTAACCAATACCTGTGCCGAATATAAATAAACAAAATGTGCAGTGTCCTACAGTGTTTAACATGTACAGATTTAAATAACAATATCTCTCCTCTTGTCAGGAAGAAGACAAGATTGACTGGAGGTCAAAGCCTAGACACAGACACACGTGAATAAGCAGGTAAGCCACGCGCTTTGATCTGAGAACGCTCTTGCTTGGGAGTAGAAGCTTCCACCAGGAAAACTTCTACTCCCGTGTTCTCACACACACACAGACAAGTAGAGCCTCGGATGAGACCACCATCCAGGTTGAGCCGCCCAGGAACCCAAGACCATTCCTCCGGACCATAGCCCTCCCAGTCAACGAGGTACTGGGTGCCACGGCCCCAGTGTCACAAGTCAAGAATCCGCCAGACTGTGGCGGGACCACCGTCAATGACCCATGGAGGAGGCGGAGCGAAGAAAAACACAGGTTTAAGTTCTGAGTGGTGAAATACAGAGTGAATCCTGAGGGAGGCAGGCAGCTGGAGCCGGTAGGTGACAACCTCCACCTCTCCTATGTTCTGGGTTCAAAGAACACTAAAGCTGACACACTGTGACTAGATTCTGGTTATCGGTCCAGACAGTGAACGGGTCACTGCCGAGGATGACGTTTATGAAGCATTGGATAGTCGCTGGACTATTACATAATCCGAATCGCATAACCAGGTTCTCTGGCCAGTGAGGGTTATGAACTCCGTCTTCCACTTGTCGCCCTCTCTGATGCCCCCCCCCCACCGGTTGTAGGCACGCCAGAGAGGGCATCCAGGGCAGTGTTGGTGAGTGGGAGTGGATGACGGTTTTTGACTGATCCAGTTGAGCCCCTGATAGTCGACGCAGAGATGGGGACCCTCGTCTTTTTGCTTAACAAAGAAGGACCCCGCAGCCATGGGGGATGACAAGGGTCTGAGAGTGCCATTGTGGGTCGTGGGTCATGATCCAGGGGCGACCGAGGATGATGGGTGGCAAGGTGAGCTGAGTGACGTAGAAGGAAATGGACTCGGAGTGGTCATCAATCTTCAACGTGAAGGGTGGAGTACACTGGGTGATAGGGCTGATGGAAAGCGGCCAACTGTTTACGGCTGTGATGGATACAGCTTCACTGGGTCTGCACCGCCAGTGTGCAGAATTCGGCCAGGGTGTAACGGCTCACAATGCAATCTCCCTGTCGTAGGTGACAGAGATGCGAATCGATCACCACCTCGCTCTACGGGTTCTGGAAGGCGGCTTTCAGTTCTTGCAAGATGTCGGGGTACGAGAACACCAGATCTTGATCGGACCTCAGGACCCCAGCCCAGACATAGACACACACGAACGAGCAGGTAAGCCACGGACTTTGATCTGAAAACGCTTCCGCTCGGGAGTAGAAGCTTCCACCTTTAAACCTGCATTCTCACACGCACACAGACAGGTAGAGTACTCACGACAAGACAAGTTGGTTGAGTATGTTGCTTACCCCACTGACCCCATTTGACCCAGAAAAATCCCGGAGTCAGTGACTGTAGCAGAAGAGGGTGGAAGTGGTAAAGCCAAGCACAATGACATTCAGAAGGAAAAGTGCACGGACAAAAGAAAAATTCTACAGTTTATTCTACATGAATAACTCAACATGCTCAGAGCAGAACACTGACTGTGATGGCCATCCTACCTGGCTATAGACTCCTGGCCATGGGTGGTTGTGGCCTCACTGGGAATAAAATTTCCAAATGCTATGGCTTACACAAAGTAAAAATTAATTTCTGACTGGTTAGCAGATTATGCACAAACTACAGCGCATATGTACAGATCTGCTGAAATATATCATAAAGAGAAGAATAGAATTGCTTGATCACAGTCCACTAGCATGCATGGCTGTCACCAAAAAGCAAAACGTGCCAAAACTCTGCAGTTTATAACTAGACTAAAGGAGAATTAAAGATGACAAAAATGAAGCTCCATCTTAGACACTGCTAGATCCCATATTTGTATGTAATAAAAAAGAAAAGGCAAAGGAAAATGTTTACCATTGTTATTGTTATTTCCCACACTAATGATGCAACAACTCAGCAAAAAAAAACTCAGCAGGTAACTGTCCAATTACATTTAGTAACCTAAAATTAGAAGACTCTGTTAAGGTCTGTAATTCTTTAACAGTTTACCTGAGATGAATGTGCATATCTTCAAATTACAGACAACACTCTATATTTCAACTTCACTGGCTGAGCTAAAGAAACAAACATTGTCTCAGGACCTTCATGCTTCTAGATTGCATGGTATGCATGTAGAAGAGTGTCACATCCATGAAGGTAAAGTCATTCCACAATGGTGTCTTGCTGCCTACAAAGTCACTATACACATCTCAGTATAGCTGATCATAACGCAAAATGAATCAAACCAATTCACAACTTTGATTTAGCTTTTGGCTGCAGAGACAGGACAACATAAACAAGCCATATTTTCTTACCGTATAAAATATCGATTATGTCGGGAGAATGTGTGGTGCTCGTGATGCACTGCAGGAATATTGATAACAAGATTTGCATGTCTGTCCAGATGTTAGGGAAAGTTTATTTGATTTAAAGACAATAGAGCTGTCAGCCATGGCCATTCTCGTCAGTGCCAAGTATTTACTGCATGGAGAAGTTGCAGATGCGCATGCTGTTTGAATAGTGATCAGAACTGAGTTCTGGCTTTGTCTCTTGAGGATGGAATGTCTAGGTTGGAATCCTTCAAAAATACATAGAGAGTATGTTCTACAAAAGCATAATTATGCAAAATGTACCAAATTAAGAAACATATAGGAATGATTAATGAATGCCACCAAATGAATTGCAATTCATGATTTTTTTTCTCATATAAAATTATTCAATTAGTTGAAATTCTTTAAATGAAAGCATGAGCAGAACAGTCAGAAGACTAAGGAGACAAAGACATGTGTTCTAAGGAAATAAACCTGTCTAAGTATTCACATCAGTACTTTGACACAAAAGACAGATTTTAATTGGACAGTACTTCCTGGTTAGACTGTTCAGTTAGAAAATATGTAGTTTTCTTGTTTTTAATGCAGCCTGTTCTGCTCCCGTGACTCACAATGAAATAGCCCAGGCAATGCTCCCCATAATTGTGAGTGTGTCCCTGTACAATCTGCGTGGTGGTCAAGAAAAGCAGTCAAGATCAGCAATGGTAAATGGAAAAAGTAAAAAAAAGAAACTATAGCTGTACCACCAGAGCACAGAAATCAATAACCATAACCCGGAAAAAAAGAGTGATAACATTCAATGCTTCAGTGACCTTTCAGTAAACATGGTGTGTTTAATATATGAGCTACCTAAGGGCCCAAACACACAACTAAATTCAGGGTTCAGTACACAACAGAGTAGGCGTGAGGTTGTCATTGCACTGCATTTTTTTCTCTCCCATCATGTATTTACATGCATTAAGTTGTCAAAGGTGCCATAATAAACTGTAACTCCCTCCTGAGTGAAATCATTCAGCCATGTTTCCATCTAGCACAGCAAACTACAAGGAGGAGCACACAGTAGTGATGCGTGGGTCATAGCTATTTAATGACCTGCTAAGTTGTTGATAAAGTAGTCGGAAGCTGCTTTAGCATTTTCTGACCAACCTACCTGCACCCATTACATTTTCTAATCAGCTGCCTTGACATTTTCAATTAATTAAAACAAATTATGGGACCTAAACACACATACATTTGTATGACAAGGTAACTAATATTTTTAGGTAACTAATATTTTTAGCTTGGAAACCATCAGAAATTAGACCAGCGTTAAAATCTTAAAACCACTAAAGACAAGTAGCACTTGGTGTAGTTTAATGTAGAGGGCAACACTGTTGTCTTTCACACCACAAACAGTAAAAGAACGGTAAGTTCATAAATCAAATCAATAGTACAAATATTCAAAATATGATGTTAAACAAAAATAATATAGGATGTTGAAAAAAGACAAAGTTGAGATGGTGTCAGATTTGTAGATCACTGATCTAGAGAACAGTGGCTTAATTGTGCAGCACTGCCCCTCCAGCTCCATCTACTACTCTCTCTGTCTTCATCATATGTTAGGCAAGAAAATGAGTGGCCTGCTTGAAAAGGTGAAGAAGGAGATAAAGGAGTAGGAAAAGGTGTCATTATGTCTCTCTCTGTCTGTGAGAGGACAGGGGAGGTGGTCTTCCTTGCGACAGGCCCATCTGTAATTCCCCAGGATGTTAATGAGGCCACCAGGCCGGTGATGAATGTCGGGGTTAAGCTGGAAGAGGAGCAGGGTCTCTTTATCTCCACCCGAACCAAACGCCAAACAACAAGACCCTCAATCCGGCCCCCATCCCACTCAAGCCACTGTCTCTAAGATCCATCACAGCCTTCGATTATTGATCATCTGTCTGCAGTGAACAGCGGGGGCACCTGGAGGTCACAGCCTTCGTGTCTGATTCCATGCTGGCTCCTGTGCCATGTGCCATTCCTCACAGCTACCCTCCCAGCATCGCCCTGCAGTCAAGAGCCACAGCTCTCTGCCCTCTGGACAACCTTGCGGGCTGGCTGTTGAGCTGGATGTCACACTAAATGAAAAGGGCCATATTTATCATGGGACTGAGTGGCTTGGGGTATGGACAAATGATGTATGGTGCCAAACCACTCAGTTCAGCTTATTTTATTTATTATAGAGTTTCTGAGAGAGGGGTCAAAACAGAAAGTTTAGATCACTGCAACAACTTAATAAGTGTAGTGGGAGAGAACGTTGGGGGTTTGTTTATAATTTCTTCCGTTCTCTCTCTCACTAAATTGGGAGCAGCCGGCTCATAGGGGGCTGGCTATAAAAGGGGGCAGGGCTAAGACCTCTGCGTCACTGGGGCTTTTCC
>JBBPDE010000021.1:26855-36985 GCA_037974605.1 Nannopetersius ansorgii | reverse complement strand
ATATATATTAAGGATGATATATAGCGCGCCATACCTGTGGTTATGTACACCTCAGCGCCCAACACACCGAAGCGCCTTGCGACGGCTAAAAACAAAGGAATAGTCAGCTGTGATTTTAAGTATTCCCTGAAGGGCTCGCGATAAGAGATCACTAACAGGGAACCTACCGGGAATAGTCACCCCACGGACGCCAAACTGTCCCACGGCTGAACCACGCGTGATGCACGCAGGACCAAGGGGAAGCCGCTCTCAACACAGGGAGGGTTACGCGACTCTGCTCAGGTAGGACCCCGATGTCATAGGTGTCCTAGCTCATGCCTCCTTTTATAGCTGGCCCCGTGAGTAAGCCAACCGATCAGCATTACTGCCACAAAATTACCGGAGAGAAAGGGGGATGTTTTAACCAGCCCCGATTCTGTCCCGCTACACATCAATGTAAGCATTTTCGTATCAACACTTCTGCCTTGTTTAAACTCAGGAAAAATATCAACCTGTTCTATTCATTTGGCCCCCCATTTCCAGCGCTTAGGTCTGAGCAGGATGCAAGACAACTGTGACTATGAGTGACTCCATGAGCACCCGTAGGATTTATGCCCCAGCACTCTCAAAGCCCAAGGTTGTCATCTGCCACTTCTCTGTTGCAATGGCTGCAAAGCTGCCGTTAAGAGTGTGATTAAGTGGTCCTCTCGGTCTCCCTCCCCCAAAATCCTGCGTATTCATGCAGAGGTGTGCAGAGGCCACCGGCCCAGTGAGAAATCAACTTTACAGCCTTTTCCACACTGGGGCTGTCATTACAGCTTTAAGTGAGCCTGCCATATTGGGACACATTTATGTGTCTCTGGGCGAGCGCTGTTAAAGCACCACTGTGCGACCGTGACCTGCATGGTCATGTTTGAGACACAATACAGAAAACAAAAACACAGAGCAACTACCTGGACTTATAGCACTATCAAACTACCATTTGCTCTAAGCAGTACACAGATCTATCACCAACCACGAGCCAATTAAATGAGTTGTTTTGTTTTTCACTTCTCTATTCAAAAACTTACCCTGAGCAAGTATCATTCATCTTCCATTTGATTAGCAGAGCCATTTCTTCTGTGGAGCAAGGTCTCCACATTTATGAGAAGAGAAGCCATCCTGTGTCAGTAGGCACAGAGAGACTCTGTTGTTTCAATTTCCAACAGATGAGAGGCTCAAATGAGTGTATTTCATTTTGTGTCTGTGGCCTTTGACAAATATCTAAGTGGAGCCACAGGGTTTTCTTAACATGCCAACGAACCACAGAGCCTTTATCTTATCACCAGTTACCACAGAGGGGAGATAAGAAGAGACCACCTCTGCAGAAGAATGAGCAGCAGGACTTGCTTGCTTCTCACCCAGTTCATTATTCAGCAGAGAGAGCCTGACATTCAGTGAGCAAGACATCAGTGTCCTCGCTGGAGCACCTCTTCCCAATTGCCTCAATTCTGCTGCAGGTCTACTGGGGTTATAAATGATAATGAGCACAACAAAAGGACATGCTGCTATTAGGTTAAAGGGCAACAGGTAAGTGCAGTGCAGGAAATGTGCATTGCTTTGATTACATTAATGTGTGGTATTTATAGAAAAAGCGCCTTTGTCTCTAAGGGACTGTTTTGCTCTTGGAGACCATGTATGTTGTTGCCCGGGGCAACTGTGGCATCTCCCATCACTGAAAAGTCTTAGCCAAAGGCAATGCAGTGTCGAGTCTCTCTATAAGATGAACAGTGTAAAAGCTTAAAGAAGGGTCTTGCCACACTGTTTTTTTCCTCTCATCACCAGAGATCACAGCTGACTCTCGAATAGAAAAATATAGCATAATTATACAGTCTCATCAACTGCCTGCAGCTTCGAATCATTGATTTCCTGATGATCTCCTCTTGGAATGATAAATTCTCTCTTTGCTCCTCTCAGCATGAGTGGTGGAGCTCTTCTGCAAAGGCTGCTCATTGGACACCATCATGATTATGACTGACCATGTGTTCCCAGACATCATGTGGGCCAACAAGGTCTCTGCATTAAGGCAGCTTGATGTCATAGAACCGCTAGTAGTTCATGCCATCATTTAAAGTTTATGAAGGCATTTGAATGCATGGTTCACATTGTTGATATATGCATAATGGGAAATGCAGCTTTAGTTTGCTAAAAATGGACATAAGAATATTTGATAACGCAACTGGTTGGAATGCATTTGAATGTGGGGTTCTATGAAAAAATTAAACAGGCCCCAATATAATTATACTTGGATGATATTGTTTGGTGTTTGACAACATGTCATGCTAAGATGTATATCATTATAGTCATAATTTGGCTAGCAAGTAAGTATATAAACTCTCCCTGATTAAACATATAATTAGTCAAAATAAAATTTTATTTTTTATAAGACTGAAATGTACTTTAAATTTATAAATATGTATTTATCTTTACTGAGGACAACGGTTTCTATAGAAATTTTAATTTTAAACAGACAATGCAATTTTAAACACAAAAATGCCAAAATCTACATTAAACGTTTTCACTTGCTGCTCTTACGTTGGTCAAGGAGATCAGTCCTTCCAGGGAGAGCCCCTTGTCCCAGCAAGCAAGCTCAGTCTGGAGCTCGGTGTTCAGTCCTCACCGATATGCTGCCATCAGGGCAGGTTCGTTCCAGCCACTGTCAGCTGCAGGTATGTGGAAATCGATGGAATAGTCGGCAGCTGACTTCATGACCTGGTGAAGCTGGAGGTGGCAAGCAATACTTCGTTTTTTCCCTGGTCAGGGGGAATCAGGCTCTGAACTGCCCAATCCTGGGCCCTGCCCATGAGCCATTGAAACAGAAGGGATATTATTTGGAGTTCTGTCATCTCGGGAAACTCTGCAAAGTACAGGTCACATGCCATTAAGAATTTTTTATAACCCGAAGGGTCTCCTGCATACCTTTCTGGCTGTGATGCCTGTTTTGGAGCCGGTGCACATACAGTCGGGATGGGCATGGATGGTGCAGCTGGTGCTGGAACCTGTTCATGCAGCAGTGGTTGAGGGCCAGAACCAGGTTTGTGACCATTCCCTTAGATCGAGCTGTCCATGCCACTTGGCCATGATGTTAAAATCACAACAACACCATACTACACCGCTACACCGCTTACTGACGTCAATAAAAAAAAAAAGTTGCCTCAGTGTTCCCACTTACTCACGGCATTTTACTCAATAGGCCTATGCGCAAAGCCCCTGAAATGTTGAAATGGTAGAACTATTTCCAGTGTTAAAACAGTAGTTATTTCCACATTCATTGATAAAATAGCACAAGGGAGGGAACGGGGGACAGTTTTTATTTCAGGGGGATGCCATCCCTCCTCATCCTCCCTCAATTCGAGTACTGGGCCTATATTAACTTTCATAATGTTCTTCTCAAATGACCTGATGCCTGCAAGACAGTAGGACACAGCAGCATGCAAGCCCTGATCCAAAAGGCAGCTGTTAGTAGTCTCATTCCTCTGCAACACATTCCACCCAGCCTCTCTGAAATGCATCACTGCCAGGCAAAAAGTGCACAATGAGATGAAATCACCACAGCCCTGAACTCAAATTATATTTCAGCATTACACCACCTGAAAAATAGTCATTGCAAACACCAAGTCATGCCAACAATAGCAAGTGAGAAAAGACATTACTAGGAACAAGATTTGTACTTGCAGGTAGGAAACTGCACTTTCTGCAGATTTTGGCAGATGTTGAAAGAAGCATTATGTACAGTACTTTACAGAGAGAGACAGCACATTAGTCTCATTTTTTAGACAATGGCAGAGTAAGAAGCTCATTGCAGAGATCAGTTTGTTATTTATTCTCCCTTGCTGCAGAAATGGGAGCCGCAATAAGTCAACTGATTGAGATAATACATTTCAAGTGTGCGTAATGCCACCTTAAGTGCCTCTAGAGGAGTGCAGCGAATTAATAGTCTCTATGGCTTGATCTCAGGCAATTACATTATCCACTGATTTATGAAACAACAGTCACAACTGGCACAGTAACCTTGAGTCTTTGAAATTAAAAGTGAAATGTGTTTTTTGTGGATTTCAACCGGAAGACGGGAAGGACATCTGAGGCAGAGGGTCAGTTGTGGAAAACATTTCCCTACATAAATGTTCTATGTTCTTATGCTAAACAAAGGCTTGCATTAGTCCGCTGAGCTCTGGAAATAATAAAAGACAGCATTTCACATCAAGCCACTCTTATTTTTTTTTTTTTTTACATATTTTCCATTTAAGCACACATAAAATGCAAAGAAATGCAAAGACGTTTTATAATTTGACAAAAACCTAAACACAGAAAGACAATCTTTCATAGAAATTAATGTTACAAATTACAGAATTTTATTAAATGTTTTCAACTATACATAAAAGACAATAAGAAATGTCTTCAGTGCCATTTTAATAGACAGAAAGTTAAAGTTCATAACAGTAGGATAATCTATGAAAAGGACACAGAAAGAGACCAAAAACACTTGATTAGAGAATCAAAAGGTCAGTCATACAGGGCAGTGAATTACATAGTAGCAGTATGTTGACTGGTTTTGTGGTATAGCCTTGAAGACATTTTGCTTCCTGTTTCTTGATGAAGCCTCTCAGACAAGAGGTTAAACAGCTTAAAATTATACCATGTACAGTCAATTTATAGTCCAGTGTACATTACATTTTTAAACACATCTACAATGCGCTACTTTTTCAAATTAAGCACAGACAGGTCAGTGTGATTTAGTATACTGTATGACTTAAAGTAAACAAAATTTCACCACTACTGACAGACATTTCAGACAATTCCTGGGCTGAAGTGGACCAATCTTGTAAAAACCAATCTTGGAAAATCAGTGTTGCAAAAACTGATTCTAAACCAGTACTTCTTCTCTTGACATGGTTTGTGAAAACAGAGTGTCATGTTGGGGTGTGGGAAAGGGATGGGACGTGGACACCAAGCTGGCGGGAGACAGGTGATACGGTTTTAATACTTCACAATGCAAAGCACAAATAAACAAAGAAAACCCTCCCGACTCGGAGGGGGACAATGTGACAACCAAAAACAAACACCAAAGAAAAGCAGGACTCATGCTTCCTGGCCCAGTATCAGGACAAAGGAAAAACCAGGGCTAGCGCAAAAACAGAGGCCGGGGCCTTCAGAGCTCCTCCAGACGCAGAGGGAAACTTAAAGAGACGAAAGAGATGAAGCACGAGCCTGGGAACAGAGAGAAACCAAATGTTAACACAAGCAGAACTCAGACACTAAGACATCACAGCATAAACCACACCAAGGAATAACAAATACAGACACAACTCATTCAAGGCCAAGCTGGGCTTAAATAGTGCACGGGGAAGGGAAGACAGGTGAGACGGTGATTGACGGGATGAGACACAGATGAAACTGATAAGGCTGGCTGCGATACAAACATGACATGAGGACTTGAAAGGGAGAAAGAAACAAAGGGAGGAAGGGAGTAACGGAGGGGGATTGGAAAAAGGGCGGATTGGGCATGGAGACAGAAGGAGGCAAAATGAATGGGGAAACTAATATTCAGGGGAGGGAGGACGGTGTCTACGGGAAGAAGGCACTGTGACCGTGACACAGAGTCTATTGTCTAAAAAGGCTGCTCAGTTTTGTTCAGTTTTTCTAGTGTTTGTGAACTTCTTGGCTCTAGTTCTCCAGTCCAGCAAAATTTACACTCCAAGTATGTCACGACCACATGTGAAGGACAGTTGAAAATTAGGTCTTTTAAATCCTTTAACTAGTATGTCAGTCATAAATTGTAGAATTTGCATTTATTGATGGCTTTGACTTACTTAAAGATTATTCTCAAGATGCCACACTACTTCCAGGGTTCACACAGCCTGACTTGTTAGCATGCACACTAAAATGAAAAGCAAGATGCTCCATGTAATTCAAGCTGTGGTAACATGTGTGAAACAGGCCTAAGACTGGCTATCCACTTTCCAGAAATCAAACAATGGGTGTCTCAGGGACAGCAGTTTTCCCTAACAGCTATTTGACAATGAATCAATACAATTGCACAGTTCGCTTCACAACATCCAGGCTACATTTTGTCCACCCACAGAAACAGGCCTTATTAAGTTGCCTGTAAGTAAATGCCCATTGTCTCGATGCATTAATAGTGCCTTGTGCTCCTCAGCGAGTCGAGTCCATTCTTTTTACCCTGTCTATTTTCATTTGATCTTTCATCCCTTGAACAAAACTCCCCTGATAGAAAAACGAAGCCACTTGCATAGTCAATATTTAATCGACTGTGACTCGCCGTGATCAGCCAGCTGCCCCTTATTGCTCAGGGGACGCGCGAAGGAAGAACAACAAATGCTTTGACGGACATTTCAGATGATTGGCTTCTCTGTAGCTGGAAGTTGCCATGAGCTTGTGAGACCCCAAAGCAGATTAAAGCAGGGCCTGGGTTCTTTTTTAGTGTTTTTTTCTCTCCTTGCAGCTTAAACAGCTTGTGACAGTTTGCCGTCTCGCTGCGCAGCCTACAGAGGCTCATGCTGCCACACGAGAGCATCCCTGATACCGCAGTTACTAGGCGACTGGGCCTTGAGGCCTTGCATCATTGCCAGAGTTCTGACAGGGAGGCCTACCACAGGAGAACATTATCTTTAGGCCGCTTCGTATGCATTTCGTGGCAATGGGCCGACTGCAGCATTTCCATTACAAAAGGTAACGAGGATAGGATTTGAGGTGAGAGGCCTAAATCCCTTGAGCGCACCATGCTGCACTGGAGGAAAGCTCCACAGCAAGCTGACGGCTGCTGCTGCTCACTGCTTGTCTTCTGCAGCTGTTGAGTTGCTGAGTAGCTACTGTGCTGTGTTTCAGAGAGTGTGAGAGAGCGAGGACTCATCAGGAGACACACACACACACACACACACATGGACTGAATATTAATGACTTGCCTCAGCAAAGTGGCGGAGCACTCTGCTTTCACCTCCTTAAAGAAAATGACTCATCCACTCTTGGAATTTTTGCACCTATTAGCTTGTCATTCTGGTAATAAGATCCTTGTTTGAGTGGCGAAACACATTTACTCCAAGCTTGCAATAGGTGCTATAAGCGCCGGGCCAAGCAAATGAGGGTAGAATCGACCTGATAATGTTAAAAATCTGAGCCGATAAGCATAAGACATAAAAAAATTTAAATGGAGTCAGCCGCGTACAGTGTTGTTCTGGTGCAAGGAGCCATCACCGTGCATGCAGAATAAATTCCCAGATGCCAGCTATGTATGACATGTGCATATATTGCATGAAACACCTCAAGGCACAGTGGAACAAGCACATGCATGGACACACACAAACACGCAGGCCCAAGCCATTTGCTCCCATTTAAAAGCAATGCTGACTTTTGCTCAGAGCAAATGTCATACATGTCTGTGCAAGCATTTTTTCTTCTTTCCTGACACGAAGTGGTAAAATAACATAGCCGCAGTTTGCACGGGCAAACAAAAGCTGCCCTATTTAAACAGGGCATAATTTGTATAGGCTGTCGGTTCACGGGTGCCTTAGGGTCCTGCCTTGCTAAACAGACGTGAAGGACAGGTGCAGCAGTAGTTGTGCTGCTATCAGCAGAGAGTGTAATGAATGAATGATACACTGAGGCAGTAATTAGTGCTTGCGCGTCAATTGACCAACCATATCAAGGACTATCTTTATAATGCATACTCAGCTCTGCCCAGTATCAATGCATTAATGGCACTTTGCTTGGTCAAACTTCTTTATAAAGGAAAACATAAATTCTTAAACATTTGCCAAGAGTGTATACAATAGTTTTAAAGATTCTCATTATATGATGAATAAACTGGTAATGGTGGCACAAATTAGATAAAACTGCTCTCAGTTTTAGCATTTGGATGTTCAGTGCACATTTCATGCTCAGTGGCATGTGATTTTTGAATCTGCTCAGGTGCTAGACAGATTAAATGTTTAATCCTCTTAAGTAGGTCATCTTCATTCTATGTTTACAGAATTTACTTGGGTGCAAGTGTGTCTGTCGGACGAGGCAAATACATGTAAACAAAAGAAAGTAGAAATCACTCATACTGAGACATAAGACAGGTGTTTTCAAAGCAACCAAAGCAAAGCAATAAGCGAGGGGGGGCTGTAAGGTATAATTGATCGATCACAAACTAAAGTGGTGTTTGGCCCTACACAATGGACAGCCTAGATCAGATAGATAAGATAGATTTTCAGCATGAGAAATTGGAGGTATGGCGTGAGAGTGTGTGAAGACAGTCTGGTGCCTGTGTCTCACGCTCAGTGTGTGAGTTGGCAGTCCTGCTTTCTGATAAGAGCTATGAAGTATTGATAAATATGTAATATGATAATTTCAGGCTCAAATTTTAAATCAATCAATTAAATTGTTTTCCAGGACTTCTCCGTTAAAGAGCTTGAACATAATGTAAAGATTATTTACCCATCACATACTTTTTTTAGAACTGTACATCTAAGCTGAGAATGTCAGGTGTATATTCATTCTCACACACATACACTCACAAAACACACAAAGCAATTCATATGTCCTGCAATGGATGATGACAAAAGAAGGACAAAGACACTGGGCAAATGTTTCTATTTTCAAGCCAAGAGCCCCCAGCATATGTGCAAGAGGGAACCCAGGGCGCTGGCTGACAGACCAGGCAGGACATGACAAATGACCATTAATACATACACACGGGTCAAGTGTGGGGGGTCACTGATTAATTATCACAGACAGGCTAAAAGGGGATACAGATGTCGAGACAACAGCCCATAGAGATGATTAAGAGGGCTTAGGTGATAGCTGCCAGGGTTTCTGTACCTCACTGATACAACAACCGCCTGATCCATCCATGAACAGCAGACATTCTGTTCCATCCAGCAGCCATCCAGTGACCTTCCCTCTGCTTTCAGCTACAGCTTTGATTTTAGAAATGGATGCAAGGGCGCCACCCTCTAAATGTTTGCCAAGGTGATACCATCAGAGATATTAAATTATGTGAAATCATATTAGAGGGTCGGAAACAGGGAATCTGAACCAGGTGTATACGCTGACATGTTTACAGTATCACACTGTGTTTGTGCTTTTAATCTTCTAATATTTTTTCAAAAAAAATAAATAAATAAATATGCAAATATTTATTTTTATTGTTAGTTCATGTCCCTGGTGATGTTTAGCATGATCCATATCATTTGCAAGACAAAATTGATGTTTCCCAGTAATCTTTCATCAAAATGCAAACGTAATGGGGCTTAGAATGGAACTGTAAAATTAGGACATAGAATGAAGCAGCAAATTGCACCCTAATATACTGCTATATCTATGACAAATTCTACAAGAAATTTCAAACGTTTGGAATGCTGTTTTTTATGCAATAATTTAACCAGTGACAGCTGAAGTATAACTGGGTAGGATACTTGCCTCCAGACCAAGAGGTCACAGGTTAGAATCCTACCTTCAGCACCACCACTGGGTCCCTGAGCAAGACCCTTAACTCCAAGTTGCTCCAGGGAAAGACTGCCCCCTGTAGTTAGAGAATGGAAGTCGCTTTGGATAAAAGCGTCTGATAAATGCTGTAAATGTAAATGTAAATGTAACTGAACTATATGTATTAATGTCATTAGGCCAAGGATGCCAAAGCTACATTCAGTATAACTGTACAGCTTTATTCATCATTGGGTGCATTTAAAATGACTTCATTTGTAATGAACTCCTTTCTCATTAGGTTTAAAGTAGTAATATCATAATAATAATTTCAATTTGACAAACCTAGGAGTTAGGACAAGGTAGGATATTAAATGTGAAGCTTACAGGTACATAACAATAAAAACAATAAAACAGCGAACAAATAAAAAATATTCATAAGTCACTGAATAAGCTAATGATGTGATACTACTTAATTGCATTCATACTTGCTTCAGTATATTTTGTGACAATCCAATTTAATCGTTTGGAGTGTAGAAATTGTTGTGAAAAATGTCATGCACAATTTAGTGAAAAATTTACTCACTCACACACTCACACACACACACACACAGAGAGAGAGAGAGAGAGAGAGAGAGAGAGAGAGAGAGAGAGCGAGAGAGAGAGAGAGAGAGAGAGAGAGAGAGAGA
>JBBPDE010000021.1:0-19259 GCA_037974605.1 Nannopetersius ansorgii | reverse complement strand
AAAAAAAAAAGGCTATGAATGATGATAGCACAGCTATACACACACATCTGTGTTATCTGTGTTACTGACAGGCCGGGGGAAAAAAAAGGAAAAAAATGATTATCTGCTCCAAGTTTTCCCCTGTGAATCCAGGTGTCTCGTCTTACTCGTTAACCCAGTGATAACTGTTTTGTCCATATGATTGGTCTGCATCTTCCTTTTAAAAACCCCCAGAACGATCCAGCAGCTCTGTTTCCCCCTTCGTGGAGAAGTGCAAGAGCAGCCCTCTCAGCTCTAGTCTAGTCTAGTTGACTTTGATATGGCTCCATCTATCTCTCCTGTATTTCCAGTCTTAACATTTCCAGGACATTTCCCTGTGGCTGACGCATGACGTAGAGCTTCTGTTACCCCTGGGTTCCTTGTGATTCCCGAACGTGGAGTAAAAGAATATTGGGTCCGGATCACTTCAGGGGTGACATCTTTGCAGCCTTCCCTTATCTTGTGTCCTGAGCAAAGAGTGCATGTCTGCATGTCTGTTAAAGGATTTTTCTGGCTTTCAGCTAAAATACTGGTTATCTCTTAAAAACTGTGTGAACCTTCTTTTGAATTAAAACCTGTTTGTGTTCTGCCACAGAACACGACACAAGGTTACAAAATTAAAAACCTAAAAAGTGAAATATCAAACTTTTTAATGTGCTAGACACTGTGTAAAAACACATTTCAGCTACCAGACTTTCATCCATCTTTTGAAAAGGGACCTTGCCTTGAACCTGAGGTACTGTTTAATTTAAGTAACAATACTTTTACTCAAGTATTTTAGTCTTCTTTTCCCACGTCTGGCAGTCTTAAATAATTCATGTTATCTAATGTACAGATCTAAATATTACTAAAAGCACAAATTATGTATGAATACTTCCTAAAATGTGTATATCATTGAGTCAGAAGTCAAAGCTTACATAAATCCCCCAGTTCAATAAAACATAGCTGAAATGGTGTTTCAGTGTTCTGATGCTGGCTAGAGGTGCCGCTAATTACAGCACAGGAAAGAGCCTAAAGTACTCGTTTGAGGGATATTATCAATGCCAAGTTTGGGCACTTCTACAGAAAAAAAGGATGGATTGGCTCCGAGCTAAAGCACTAAGAACTCCAAAAGCTTAACCAGCTTACAATACTCTTCCAGATCGATATTTCATTAACTGGATAGAGGCATAATCTTCTTTGTTAATATACAAATAGTGCAGCAGCTGGAGCAAAAATGAGAGACAATCTTGGTTCTGTATGTTTTATGACAACACAAAAATATTTTACTTCTTTTTTCACCCACTCAAAGTTCAATGATTCAATGATTTTCCGAAAGGCTTAAAATATTACCAACTGGTGCTGTGGCCTGAAGCTTTAGATGCCAGTTGGGGTGAATTTTTAGTGAATCATAGAGTAGGAATGTTGAATAGGGATGTTGAGTAGAGATGTTCGTGTTGCCCAATCACAAGGGAGAGTGGCCAAGGCTTGAACAAACATGGGTGAGGTCAAATAAAAACAAGGCCTATCCTCTGTTGTAAAGCTTATATAAATGCACTTTAAGTATATTTGTGCTATTTTAATTACTGCCTGACACTCCTGCAAACTATAAGGGAGTAGTCACATCAGAAGTGTGTACCACAGTAAACTTTTTTTGGCAAATACCAACAGTGACACCTACAGATATGAGACGACTCTACCGCTATCTGTTAGGCTAAGTATTTTTGTAAAGGATTGCATATTGATGAGCACTGCAACCCATTATCAGTAATTAAATAGCATATAAATATGTTCCTAGTTAAAAAAAAATGCATCTTGCCATAACCAGATTGATTAAGTAGTTGATAAAAATTAGCACCCTTGTTATTCCATTATCACTGCTGCTGTGCCGAATTAGCCCATCACTACTGCCTTTTTCTACTTCAGTGTATCAAATAAAGAGGAAGTGAAAGCAGGCAGTAATTGGATTACAGATGCACTCTATATGCACATTCTCCACTCTTTCTGTGACTGTCACGTTTCATCAGATCATGTCTGTTGGGCCCAGTCATATCTATGGGCAATGTGGATGGGGATAAAAGAAGATAAAAAAAATTGAACTACAAGCACAATTGGGCTTAAGTTAAGATTTAGGCTGACAAGACATTGGCAAAATAAGTCTCCAAAAACAAAGCTTTCACATTGCAATTTTTTCTCTCTCATACTCTCAGAGTGCACCAAGATAAGTATTACTCTGAGGCAGGGCTGAATGAAAGTGTTTGTTTGTTTTCTCTCAAGGGCAAAAGCATATAGTGCGTGCTTGTGGTTTGGGCCAAAGGGAGTCGGTGATGGATTTTATTAGCAAGCTAACATAATTTGTTCCCATCCCAGCACTGAGTGAAAAAAAATTTAACACCCCCAGGTACTTCCAAGATTGGCGCTGGTGTTTTGACAAGTTCTGAGGCTCAATCAAAAAACGCTACCTGATTGTGCATCCACGCATGAGCACAACCCCTAAGTAGCACATATCAGTAGATAGCGCATCTCAGTCAGACCACCCCTGGGGCTTTTTATCTCATGAAGAAGGTTCTAGCTTGAGAAAAGGAGAAATGCGTGTTGTTTTTCCTACTTGAGCTTTGATTCAACTTAGATCGGCACAGCTTTACTAAGTTAACCTCCAAACACAAGACAACAACATAAACAACACAACCATTTTACTTTTACAACACACTTTTTAAAATCTCGGCACCAGGCTCCCTGGACATATCTCACATATAATTTACTCTGGAAATTTAGCCTATGACTGCTGGAATGTATTATTCAGTGGCTTTAATCTTTTATCCAGAAGTTACAACAGTGTGAAGCAAAGGAGCAGGAGAAAAGGCCGAGCCAGCACAGCCTCAGCATGGTGGGGTGGGGCCCACAAAGCTTTAGGACAGGTTCCAGTTTGCCCTTGTCTTGATTGAACTTATCCATATTTTATACTTCCTCTCACTTCATAAAAATCTGAGGAACAAGTGCCTGGCCAGGAAGACATGGAAACATGGTTTGTGGTAGATTACGGCCACTACCCAGTCTCAGGGCTACTCTGGAGACTCACTGGAGGAATAGCTGAAGAAGCTGTTGATGTGGTTGAATAAATGATGAACAATCAATTCTCTGGGCTGTCTTTTTTTCCCCATCCCAAAACAGGAGATTCTGTGTATGCTGCAGATTTTTATAGATCTTATTCTTGTCCAAAGCACAGCAGCATGTGCAATTTATGATTTATACATGGCACATGAGGCAAAAGTTAGCTGAAGACAATCTTTCTTCTAAAAGTTTATTCAGAAAGTCTACAAATTAACACTAACTGTTAAACCTGACATATTTAAGAACAAAGGTTTTCAGTTCTCATCAACCCACTTCCTTGTAAGGTCTTGTATTTTCCATGTTCTACCACACCTGATAGAACTTGATGTGGACAAAGCATATTATTGGGGGATAAAATGGGATGACATGAGTTTTTGAGGATATACTGAACTAACAGTACTAACAGTCGAATGTAGGGCTATTTAGGAATATACTGTGCTGGATTTACACGGGGCTTCACTTTAAGAGGATATATATGGATGTATTGGGATTACATTTGATATAATGGTAAGGGGATTTTCAGTGTGCATGTTTATAGTCCTGGTTTCTACCATCCTTCTTTCATAGTTCATGAAAATTTATTTATACTATATTAATACTTATATTAATAAAAGCACAAATGTATGTATGAATCCTTTCTAAAATGTGTATGTATATCAGAATCAGAAGTCAAAGGTTACATAAATCCACCAGCTCTACTCAGAAAGAATGTAATGCTACAATGCTTGTACTATTGACAAGTGTAGCCCATCTTTCCAACATTATGACCAGCTACCACTGTAGTGTACTAATGTAAAAATTCTAGTGAATCTTGGGGTCACAACTGTGCACAATTGTTGATAAAAAAAACAGATATTTTATTCCTAGTAGGTTTGAAATTGGGTTTCAGCCTACAGCATAGTTTTTACAGTCCAGTCATGGTGGAGAGGTACATGTAGGATATTGTAAGGCAAAAAGTCACATTAATTTCTTTCTTAATCAACACTGCAACCCATTTTTCATATCACTACTGTTGTAACAAGATGCCAAGTTTACAACATGTTTTTGACATCAGACCACAAACATAAATATGACACATCCTAAAATGAATAAGATATTAGATCATGAGACCTGGTAACATCCATTGCACCACAATGAAGCTGTATTAGCTTTATGTTGAATGTTAAAGAAATAGTGTACTTGGGTGCAATTGCACTCCAGCAATAGAAATCATGAGCAGAGAGCAGTTGCTCTTCTTATTGTAGCACGGTGCTCTGAGCTCCAGCATCAAGGGGATAGACCAGTGGTTCTAACCTGAAATTGAGGGCACTTGTCTGCCCAAATTGGGGCCAGGAGATGGCATTTTATTTGAGTGCACACTGTAGGCAGCAAGATGAAGAGCCTCTTACCTCAGGAGTTGCCCCATGTTACACCAAGTACATAGAACTATGGGGAAATTAGAAAGTGGTCACAAAGCCATGCTTCTGATGGAAGCCCGCCTTGCTTGCTCCACTGAGCGAGGATCAGTTTCAGCTTCTAATATAATGGTCAATCCTTGGATTGGCTGTGGGATACTGCTTTTAGATCAGCAAAAAACATAAATGAATGTCTAGCACCACAAATACTCTATAAAATGTTTCATGGTAAGGCAGGAGAAGGATGACTGTGAATTATTTTGGGGGGTTTCGATGAATAATTCTGTCAAACTGTGTCAATGCAAATCCCTGTAAAATTAAAACAATTTTCCAGTCCTACAGAAAACAAGCTGTGGATGTGTTTTGTTTCCAAGAGCTTTGCAGTACTACCCTCTCCTTACCACTTAGGTCAAAATGCTAATGAATATGTTATTTATTAAACAACATACTTGTCTGAACTGATAAAAAGTTAGAAGATTGATATTTGCATGAGAGTTCATTAAAACCCTTAATGATGCAAAAAGGTTAAGAATTTCTTTAGGCAACAGGTCCCTGAGCTGAAAGCAAAATGAAAACCCTGAAACAGCAGTCCCCATCATAATGCGGCATCAGATGAAGCAACCCGTATCATCACCTGACTCTTGATTTAACGAGGGGAATAATGAAACACAGCAAAACAAAACACAGGCCTCTGCCTGTTTCTAGCACACGCGAGGGAGTAAAGTTGGGACACTTCAAGGTGATTTGGCTCCTCAAAACTGCAGCTAACTCAAATCCAGTTTTATTTTATGAATAAAACATTTGGACTGCTCCTCCCCATGCCGAGGTCTTTAAAATTTAGACTGCTGGTGTAGACATGGACAAAATCCAGTGAAAAGATACGAAAAACATATCTGACACAATGCACAATTAGCTCCCAGTCTATCCTGGTCCTGTCTTGCATTGCATCTTTAATCATGATGATGACCATCAGAACATTCCAACACATTATCAGGCTGCATAATTGTAATCAAATGCAGATTTTTTATTTCAGTGTTGACTGTCAGAGAGTGGCTTAAATTGCACATTTCAATTATGACTATCTTAACAAATGAGGCAATACAAATTAAAATCCTTCAAATTATTCAGCAATACAAAAGAATGTTCAGTTCCTTGGTACACTGTCTATTGCAAACACTTCAAAAGATGGAAAATGGAAGTCATCATTACAGATCAGCTCTACTGTCCACATTTGAGAGTGGAACAAGTCTGGTCATGTTCACACCGAAAGGGCGCATGACAATATAAAACTGTATAGTGCCATCAAAGGTTACAGGAAAAGGCCAAGGCCACACTCATCAACCAGCTAATGAAGAACGACGCAGACGGAAATGTCATGAATGGAAATGTCATGTAGCTGCACCGCACAGACCAGTAAGGTCACACAAAAGGGCTTGTTCTAAGCCCTGCTCTTGTTCAGCTCAATCTCTTTAAGAATGTTTCCAAGAACCTGATGGTCAAAAGGCAGGAACCTGAAAACGACCCAATTAAAGTCCAATCAAGACAGACATTTTAAACGGGTGAAGCGATTTGTTTATTCCATTATTACTGTTTACATAAACATAGTAGCTTGGTGAGCAGATGTTTAAGCTAGAGGGAGTAGATGATCGTCCGGTTTCTCAGCTTTTCCACATACTCCTTGGCCTGGGCAAATGCATCCTTCGGCTCCACCACAGGAGGCGCACCCTCCACCAGCTTCACAAAATAATGACAGTGTACTTTGTCCATGATGCCAAACATGCCTCGACCATGGTAGCGAATGCGTTTAAGATATTTGCCTTTGCCTGAAAAGGACTCCGCTGTTAGGGAGAGAAGAAAACTAATTCAACTAATTACCTCACTAAGAGAACAGCTAATAAACAAACAAGCATAAGAGACCTTCGCACTGAACAACCTAAATTAGTCTGCACCTTTCATTTCACTACATACAGTCATACTGATTAGTCATTTAATCTGTTAAAAAGGACAATGAGTTTAGACATATGGTAAGTGTATCTAGTGAAGTGGCTTATCAGTGTAGAACAACATAAGGTTCAAAACTCTACTTAAACTTTACTTAAATTAAATTGATAGTTTATGATAGTTTACATACACTGTCTTGGAAAGTAAAGCTATGCCAAGATCAATGATTTTTAATTCTATGTAGCAATCTCATTCTTCAGTACTCAATATTTTGCATGACTGATACATGTGAATGTGACTGATAACTTGTTTACACTGACAGACTCACAAACTGTTTATTTCCATTAACAGACAAATCAACAGGTAGGAAAACTACAATTCATTCTTCAGTCATATCAGCAAGTAAGAACGCATGAATAAAGAAACTGACTGACAATCATATTTGCCTGACTGACCAACCTATCAGTTCAGACAGAAAAGTCCTAAACACTGGAGTAAGAGTTTAATTTTCTCACAGTGACAGTGCTCGGTTAAGCAAGATTAGCACCAGTATTTGTAAGACTCTTAAGATCATAACACAACAATGCCCCTCGGTCTTCCTCTCACTCTCAGGTAAATATGAAAAAGTACATATGAAAGCTAATGAGGGAAACTACTAAATGAAAAGTAAACTATAGTATAGTTAGTACACTACTACACAGTATCACATATAAATCATTTAACTTTTATCAAATAATTAAATATTATAAACACTTACCAACATACAAGTTTGACTTATATTCAACATTGTGGTTCTTCATAGCCATTTCTTGAGCTTCTAAAAGAACCTATCAAGAACAATAAAATATAATTAAAGCACAACAGTATGTCCATTTGGTGGAAGACAGAATACAAAGACTACTAATCAGGTATGAAGACAGTTTGAGTTTAAAAGGTTGCTTAGGTACCTCTTTTATTATTTTGGCTCCCTTCTTGTCACTGAACTCAAGCTGACCAAGGGCTTGATCGATAGTCATTCCTCTAATCTGTTGAAAGAAAACCTCATCAGCTAATGGTTTTGAATGTAACATCCATGTGCAGCTATGATAACGTACATAAGGCATTCTCTTTACACAAATTATTGAGATCAAGTTCTCAAAAACTTTAGATTACAACATAAGTGTGCTTTCTCTAAGTTCAGGTGTCTTCAGAAGAGCAACAAGAAATATCGAGCACCTCTCAAAATTCAACATATTCATCCAAGCAATGTCACAAAGTTAGCCAAATGCTTAATTTTTTTTTTAGCAATCTTGTTAATCACGAGACTTATTTTCCTTCTCTATCTGGACCTAAAGCATAATTTACTCTTCCAAGCATGCATATGCTGAACCCCTTCAATTACACTTATTTAGTCTGTTATCTACATACACCAATTGTTTTAATTCAACATAAATGTATTAGTCAAAGTGAGTTCATACAGTGCTTTTTCCATTTCGTACAATGACGTTTCTAGGCAAAACAGGGTATCAAGGAGCGCCTCTGTGCTACCTGGGTGTTTTTGGGCAGTGAGAGGTAGAAGTAAGAGAAGGAAACACATGGTAATTATTTTCCAAGCCTTGTTTTGAGACAGGAAAAAGTCATTGCATTTTGAAGGATGATATTGGAAAAGCAAGAATTGTGTCTTTTAAACCCTTAATCAAGTTTACTATGAATATCGTTATGACATAAGACTGATTTAAAGTTTTTCTATTTTCTCTGAAAGGTCAGCAATGTTATGAAGACCGTACTATAGTTTCTATAGTAAACTGCATTAGGAGGATTGAGAACCACTGTAAAAATTCAATCAATGCATAAGTAAACAAACAAGGAATTAAAAAAATACTGAAGTGTACAGATTAATAACCAGCACTGTTCTTCTGACCGGTCAGTGTCACTCACCAGCTTTGCTAGGTACCACATCTTGTCTTTGCTGTACTTGACCTGGCGTCTGCAGTGAAATATCTCCTGAAATGGAGAGTGAGCACTTGATGTAAAGAAAATGACTTGATGTAAAGTAAATTATGTAAAAAAAATGTCAATGGTCACTACTGCCAGAATGTGGAAAAAGAGATACCAACAGCTGGTCTGGGGGGCTCATCTTTCTGCTGAGGTGGATATTTAATGCGATTTTTACTCTCCCATTTCTTGGTGCTTACTGTAGTAGTATACCACGATGCCTGCATGCAGGGGTTGAGAAATCTGGAGCACAGAATACATGCAAGCAAAACAAAGCTGTCAAACAGAAAAGGAACAAATTGGGACTGTCTATTTTCATTGCTCTTTTCATACCCGTTTTTTCTTAACCTCTCATATATGCATAAAAATAACATTATTTTCATGCTATTGTTCAGTATAAGATCAATATAAAATCACTAACCAGAGAACTAGACACCGACCTGGTATTTATACTCTTCGTCTATTCTATCAGCTCTACTTAGGACAGAGCTGTACAAGCTTCTGCAATCATTACAATCATCGTTGAATGTTAGTGTGTTCGAGACTGTTTGTATGAGTACTCCTCAACTACACACACGCACCTCAGTGTCACTGCAAGACTCTGAATAGTCTGCCAAGTCAAACATTCAGCCAACAGTGTCCTGTGGCCAGAAACTGACCACTAATGACCCAAGGAGACACATGTATTTGTGCCAGCTCAACACACATCTGACCACTTGATGAGCCAGATAAGGACGACAAAACATAACATAAAGTGGCCTCTTATAGTCACATGTGAACACTAGACCACAAAACACAGTGTGACCTGTAAGAAATTCTCTCTCTGTATTTAACCCATTCATCAAGTGATGCAGTTATCTTACGCAAGGGTTACCATAGTGGCGCCAGCTAGCAGCCCTGAGATTCGAACCCTTGGCCTTTTGATGTCATGGGGAACTCCCTAACCATCGGGCCACCAGCTGTGCCAGGGAAACAACTATATTTGTAAGCCATAGAAAAGTAGAGCTGATAAAACGGAGTGTAGACACATGGTAGATGTGTGCACCTAAGAAAGAGCTGATAACACGGACTAAGAGTGTAAATGAGTACAAGTCAGATGTAACTAATTGAATAAACCTGCTTGTGTACATCGATGGCTATTTACAAACACACCCAGTTGACACACACTTTGACACTGCACATCAGTACTCATTAATGTGTAATATATGATACACAGGCACGTGTGTGAATAACATCATTACAACGTCTCTGTCCTTGATGGCTAGCTAAGGTGGCTAACGTCGTAAAAACTACTCACGAACCTCGAATGAATGTGACCAGCCAAGCGACTGAGGAGTGGACCTCCTGTGGGACAGATAACATAACTTATCAATGCAATAAATACTGTGTAAAATGTAGTTTAGCTTTTAAAAAAGGTAAAATCGACAAAAGCTAACCCAACTCACCACTCGTTGTCACAACAGGGGCCGCCATGGTGACCACTCAACTGACGAAAACCGTCCACCAGAGTCGCAAAGATATTAATGAACACGATAAATGCTACATTATTTGTCTATGCTGCAACGAAAAGAGGGTTAAAACACACGAATGAAAAAAAGACCATTTACAGCATGTTATTATTAATAATCTAAAGCATCATTTTAAAAAAGGTGGTACAGTTTTGCGACACTTTGCATCGACGGGCGGTTTCTCTAGTTTGATGGAGGACCGGCAGCATGGGTGAACTGAGCAGTTAGCTGTTAGCCCTTTGCTGAGAAACGCTGATGTCCCTTTCTTTCTCGGACGCAGAACACAATAGTCATCTCAGGATGCGTGAGAGGTTGCTCCCAGCTTCTCCCAACTGGTACTGCTCTCGCTGCAGTGATGTAAACAAGGCTGGCGTGCTGGGCTTTGGAGCTAAAAACACAATCTACTTGGTGAAAGTGGCTGCAGCATCAGCAACAG
The DNA here is from genome assembly GCA_037974605.1 of Nannopetersius ansorgii. NCBI lineage: Eukaryota > Metazoa > Chordata > Actinopteri > Characiformes > Alestidae > Nannopetersius > Nannopetersius ansorgii. The sequence goes on along the minus strand of JBBPDE010000021.1, from coordinate 8,898 downwards.
TCATAGGCAGGAGCATTATTACTCTTCTAATACTCTTCGTTATGCACCTAGGTCCTACATTTGCTTCAACGTTATCTCTTTATAAGCAGGTGAGCTCTGTGGTCACACTGAGAGAGTTTCTGGCTTTGCGTTCTGCCAGCACGAGGGGCAAGAGTACCTCTGTGCCAGCACGTCAGATGACAAAACGGTGAAGATCTGGGATATTGAGAGGAAGGCTGTGTTGGCAGAGCACGCTGTTCATAAGGTATGTCCTGTGGAGTGTCAGTTTGGTTGTAGTGTCTTGTAGTATTTGATTGTAGTGTCTGAACTAATTATGTGGTGGGCAAAGTAGTGACATGTGCTTATGCTTGTTTAGAGCACCATCACCTCCATCCATTGGTCTCCAGTGGAGAAGGGTCTGGTTGTTTCTGGAGATGAGAAGGGCATTGTGGTCTGCTTTTGGCATGGCAGAAACGACACCCATAGCTTCTTTCCTGAACCCAGAACCATATTTTGCTTGTCCTGCTCCCCGCACAATGAGAACCACATCGCACTTGGGTAAGATCGTACAAATAGGATACCATGTGATGCCTCTGTGTCTTTTTCTGTGTCAGTCTGAGGTAGATGTGTTGCTTTTTTCTCAAAGGTATAAGGACGGAATGATTGTGCTAATAGACATCAGCAAGAAAGGAGAGGTGGTCCACCGGCTGCGAGGTCATGATGAGGAGATCCATGCATTGGCCTGGTGTTCTGAGCTCACAGAAGATGGTCTGTATAGCCGGCCAGAAGACACCACTGGTGTGTGTGATCAGCTTCCTAAATGTTTGATGCATAGATGGGGGGTAGAGGGGAGTTTTGGGAATTCTTTGTGTTTACACATATTTCAATAGCTTAAATGTCAGTTAAGTTGTTCAGAAGGGATAATGACAACTGAAGTCAGTCTGTCTTCATATGTGACATGTTCAGCGAATTCGTAACCAATTTGTGTAATGTTGTACTGTAATGTAGCTTTAAGAGAGATTAAACTTTTCAGACTTCTGGTTAGTATGACATCACATCACAAGGTTTCTCTAGAATTGTGTATCAAAGGCTCTGGTTGACTTTACACCTTAACCAAAGAATTTTGCAGGAATTCCTTTTTAAATGTCTAAGGCAAAGCACTTTCATCACACATGCACCCTTAAGTTCCTTTTACTCATCTCCACTGTTTTTAATGTCAGCAGATACATCTAGTGGACTAACAGAGACAGAAGCTGGAGGCTATCTTGTTTCTGGGAGTCGAGATCAGACTGTTAGAATCTGGAGCACAGCCAGGGGCAAAGGTGTGACAACTTTTTTGGTACTGTCCTTTATATTTAGAGATGTTCATGAAAGGTGCTGTAGCCTCCAATGGTATCATTCAGCATGTTGTGGTCCTCTGTGGCTCTTCCTGTAGGTGTGATGACCTTGAAGCTTCCATTTTTGAAGAGACGAGGGGCTGGAGTGGACCCTGGGGTGAAAGAAAGGCTCTGGCTCTCTGTGCAGTGGCCTCAAGGAAGACCATCACAAGTTGTTTCCAGCTGCTTTGGGTAAAAGCCTTTGTGTTTTTGTAATGTATTGTATCTTTGCTTATGTATTACTCCTTGTCCATAAGTTAATGAAGTTTCTGTTGATATGTGATTTGTTTGGTTTTGTTTCTGCATGTACAGCGGAGAGATTGTGGTGTGGGACCTCACAAAGTCAGGCAAGCAGAAGTGGACTCTGCTGGGCGGGTCTACTGAGGGTCAGAACCACAGCCGTATCGTTTTCAACATGAGCTCAGTGTGTGTGGGGGGCAAAGAGCTGCTGATCAGCACATCCATGGACAGAGAGGTACAGAAAGAGACAGTCCAAGAAAGCTTATCCCAGGGGGTTATATGAAACACATTTTTGGCTGAACACTTTATTGAATTCCTCAACCATTTGTAAATTGGCCACAGTTTGCACTTTCACTCCTGGGACCAAATTCCCTGTCCAGTGAAATGTTTTCAGTACCAGTTACTGTCAAAGTGTTTTTTCCCTGGAGGATTCTGCTTGTTCATGCTCTAATGGCAATACACCTTGGTGATAACAAAAGGAACTAATATTTTTTTGTTGTGTTGCTCCCGGGTTTGAGAGCTACAAAATAAAGCTTTACAAGGAAATCTATTAATATCAATGCATTGATTTTATTCAGTTATTTCCAAAATCATACATGTATTTATTTATTTATTTATTTATTTATTTATTTATTTAACCAGGAGACTGCCTGGGTCTAATACAAAACATCTAGCACTGTTTCAGTATCTTCTGTTAGCTAAAGTCACAATTTAAATAACATTTTTTTCCTTTTAAATGCACCAGCTTAAATTAGGCGTTTTTTTTTATTATTCTTGAATGGAAAAACCAATTGCCTACTTAAATATTAAGTGAATGAAGTGCAACACTGTTAAAAATGATTATTCTATAAATGTAGTTTTTAAACAGGATGAGGATGAGAAAAAGCAATTACCAGAATTACTTTATTTACTTCTTTGCATTTAAACATAGACCAGCTAATGTAACAAGATATTGTCTGATCTTAAGCACCATATACCTTTGTGTGCTTTTTTGTGGTACTTGAAGAACGCTGACCATCACAGCTTGTGCTGTTTGTTTGATTTAGTGCAAGTACAGTGTTTTAAATTTTGAATTCAAATTGTTTGTCTTAATTGTTTTTTTATAATATGTTTTAATATGGAATTACTGGATCTTTTTGTTAGTAGCAGCTTAAGAAATACCATGGCCTATCATTATTTTTTTTGAAGTATCATGCCATATTGTCCACCCCAGTCAAAGCTGTTGTGTATTTTTGTAATTGTGTTCAGATTAAATGCTGGGACCTAGGCTCTCTGGAGTACTGCTGGACTCTACCCACATTGGGAGGATTTGTATACTCGATGAACTTCTCTCCCGTGGGCACGGGGTGCTTGGCTTTGGGAGTCGGGGACAACATGATCCGTGTATGGAACACTCTTTCCATCCACAACCCGTACGAGACCAAGACCTACTGGCAGAGCATCAAATCTAAAGTAACTGCAGTAAGTGACAGGAAGTGAATGTTGGTTTTTTGTTTGTTTACTTTAACAGCATTAACAGACAAAATTCTTGATTTCTCATTATCTTCCATCAAAGCTCAATAAAATTTGGCCACATCTAAAACGTCTTCTGGTTTTTGATTATATTATGGTTGTTATTATTACTGCTAGTAGTAGTAGTCATTTTTCTAGTAAAATAATTATACTGTAATAAATGTTGGAGTTACAGCAAATACAAAATGTGTACCTGATAATGCATAAACACACACTGCAGATGACATGACGTAGAATATCTTTACCTCAAACATTCACATTGAGTGGTATATGGGAGTGGTCACTTATTGTTTGGGTTTAAAAAAATGCTCTATTTTCAATTTCCGAGATGCTGCTGGCACAATAGTATTTTAGGATAAGGCATTTGGAGTTTGATGGAACCTGAAATTAACAATGGTACCCTTGATCACTGCACATTTTTTAAATTGTTTTTTTATATCTCTTTTTTTGCTATTTAACAGTTGGCCTGGCATCCGGTGAAGGAAGGCTCCTTAGCCTTTGGCACAGATGACGGCAAAGTGGGCATCTATGAAGCTTATTGTAACAAGTAAAAGCGCCTGCAGTCATGTTTCCCTCTCTTGCAAACTTAGCCTGCTGGTTAACCTTTTACCTCTTCCATCTCTGTCTTAACTACAATGTGATTTATTTTTCTGTGTGTGCAGGCCTCCACAGATATCCAGCACATACCACCGTAGGACGGTCTACTCTCTGGAATGGGGACCCTCCATTCCACCTCTATCATTTGGTTAGTCGCTTTTTGATGTTTGAACAAGTTAATTCATGGCACTCTCTGCGGCCCGGCAAACAAATTAGGGGTGATGCCAGAAGACATCTATCAGTGCAGAGCGTCACCCGGCACATGCTTAATGTGCAGTGGTAATTGAGCAAGCTGCTGGCATAGAAGCACAGGTTCCTTCCCTCGCAGGCACTTTCTGTGGGGAATTTGAGAGGCAGAAACTTCATTTGTGGCTGGGCCGGCGTGGCATGACACTTTTATCGCCATATCTGTCATCAGTCTCGGAGAAGACAAAGATAATTGCTTTGGTTTTGAGAGGGAAGTGGAGGCGGGAAGTAATTTGTTTACGCCCTTTCTGCTGGTTGGGCGTTTCTCACCATGCTCCTCCCCTGGGATTTCATTGGCACATCTGGAGATGAAGGCTATCAAATGGGTTTTAAGTTTTAAAGGACGGAATATGCAGGCCTGAGTCTGCGGGGGAAGTTATGATAAGCATATGTAGTGTTCATTATAGATGGGTGTGGTTATTTGAAGGTTATTATAGTAATTTACCTTAGTTTGTATTTTTTAAATATTTATACATGTGTGCTTTTAAAGTAAAATTAAAGTCAATCAAGACCATGACTGATCAGGAGAGTGTTTCACTGAGCATGTGATTTGCGGAAAATAACACCTGAACAGTAGAACAATGCACGGATTCATTTAAATCGGTATTAATTTCTGTATTTAGTGTTCAGATATCTTGTTTTTAATGCTTTTGGCAGTTAAATATAACCACACTACAATGATGGTTTATTATCATCATAAATATAAACTTTTTTAGTTTCAGATACTCATTTGGAAACACCACATATTTAAATGGTAATTATGTAATGGTAAATAAGATTAACAAAGGCTTCCTTTAAAATTAATGTCATGAAAAAAAATCATTATGATCTTTCAGTAATAGTGAAAATGGTTCAAATGCACATTTTGTGTGCATGTTCGTTCTTTTTTCATATTCACAGTCACTGATGCATTTTACAGCCAAATCTATGCAGCAAACATGGTTCTAATGTACTTGCAGAGAGTAAACACAAGCATGATCCTAACAAATTAAATTTAGTAGGCTATCCTCCTGGCACAATTTCAGGGCACACCACTGACATTTAGCATTCCATGTATTTTCTTATTAAGATCTTTCAGTAATAGCAAAAATGGTTTAAATGTACATTTTGTGTGTATGTTTGTTCTAATCTCAGGAGGCTCTGGTGACAAGCCCTCATACAACCTGTACAGCTGTGGTGGAGAGGGGGTCATCTTTCAGCACGACCCCTGGAAGCTGTCTGGAGAGGCCAGTAACATCGACAAACTCATCCGTGAAACCAACAACATCAAAGTAAGTCAGTTCATATACGCATGACTGATCACTTCTACTTCGCTTAGACAAAAAAACATCTTGGTTTAGAGTTTTCATGTACTCCCTTCATACGTCAACTTGCTGCCTTCACCTGCTGATCTTATCGCTATTCATCTTTCTTAAGAAATGTCTTTGTTTTATGCAGCATAAACTCCCCCTGCACACAGACCTCAGCTGGAAGCCAGATGGGAAAGTTTTAGCTGTTGGAAATGAAGATGGGTGGGTGGTTCTCTCATAATAGGATGCTATTCTCATATTTTAATTTGTGTCAATTTAATTTGAATTTTAGTCAAATGTGCATGATGAACAAATTTGGATATTTGTACTCCATTGTTGGTGTAATAGAAGACATAAACCATGTACCCAATATACTGAGAGGCCTTTCCATTCCTGTAAAAACAGTTTAACATAGAAAACTTACAACAGACCAGCAAGCAGGAGTGTTAAATGAAGCATGTTCTTTCTCTCTCAGCTAGAGCAGATGTACAACCTAGTACATGACAGCTTGTCAGAGCTAAGTATGCTCTCTGTGATTTGCAGCTCTATAGAAGTGTATGAGACGCCCAGTCTGAAGCTGCTGTGCACTGTACAGCAGCACCATAAGATCATTAACACACTCCGCTGGCATCACCAGCCTTCAGACCATCCTGAGCTGCACTGTCTTCTGGCCTCTGGCTCTAGCAATGCTCTTGTCTACATCCACGACTTACGAAGCGCCATTGGTGAGTAGCCCCAACCTATTAATATATACATGTGTATGCAAATATATAAGTATGTGTATATTAACCTATATAAGGCTATATAACTGTAGTTTTCTACTGGAGCTATGAGGCTAGTGTAACTAACAAGTAGAAACTTATGGAAATGTATACTTATCAAATTTCTATTACTTGTCACACACTTGCCTCAAACTACACTCTGATTTGAAGTAATCTCAAGTAGTAAAGTAAGGCGAGTACACCTCTGAGGTACCCTGAGCAAGGTACGTACTCATTATGGCTGCACAATTATGGCCAAAATGATAATCACGATTATTTTGATCAATATTGAAATCACGATTATTAATCACAATTATTCATTATTTTAGGTAAGACACATTTTTATGTCACTTTCTATTTTAAACAAACTAAGTGAACAAGGTTTTCAGTTCAACATTAAACCTCAAATAAAAATGAAATATCCATCCATCCATCCATCCAACCATGAAATATAGTAAAATAAAATTCACCAAAGATACACACACACATGCACATACACACCCACTCTCACACACACACGCAAAACTGATGACATTTTAGTCTAGTTTTAGTCAATAAATTTGTATTTAAGTCTCCTTTTTAGTGAGGCAATTCTATTTAACCCAGTCAGTACAGTACAAGTACCTTGTAGAACCGACCAAATCAAAATTTTCTTTTAGTCAAACCTATTTCACAATTCAAACAAGGTTCTCTTATTATTATATTATTGTTACCTTATAGACTCCAGAATACTGTCCATCCATTCCAGACATGGAAAACACTCTGATTTGAATTTACTTTTTGCCAACCAACCATGTTAGCACTTAGAAGTGCATACCCATACATTTAAATAAAACAAATAAATGAAATAACATCACATCACTAAAAAGTGCGAATAAAATGAAATTGTGTGTGTATTGCCATAAAACCCACATTTGTAAAACTGGTGAAAGTCTTCACCCTGTGTGTCGGCTTGAACTTCCCTGAACATATTTTATTCCTGAACAAATATAGTCTACAACCAAATCAGAACAATTTAGGATCAGCTTTTATTGCATGGATATGGGAATGGATATTGCACATCGATATTTAGTCATAATTTTCATTGACAAAAGCAACACTACACACAGGCGCACGCACGCACGCACACGGGCACACACACACGCATACACATACACGCGCTGTGTTCGTAGCTGCCCGCTGCTTCACTTTGTGAATGGGTTAAATGCAAATGTTGAATTTCCTGCTGTTCACACTGTGTGCTATGGTGTGTTCATGTATGACAGAATGGTCACTTTCACTTTCATGCCAGGGAACAGTATGTGGGGATGGTACCTTACACAAGGGTACCTCAGTGATGACACTGTTGTGATCACTGTTGTGTTACGAATCCACAACAATCTAACGACTAGGACACCAGCTTCCCCATAAACAAGTAGATATGTGGTTTTTGACACTGTATGACATCTTTAAAAATTGTGCAATTGTTCATCATCATTAAGGCTTTAGAAGAAAATTCTGTAATTTTTATTTTAATCTTTTATTTCAAGATTGTCACAGATTCTAAACTTGGAGTTAGCATCTATCTCTAGTTTTTCTTGAATGTGCTTTTATTTTCTGATCAGTGAAAGTGGTTATTAGTTTAGTTGTGAATTATTTTTGTTTTTTCTTACTTTCATATAGAAAATCCTTCAAAAAGTCAAGTGCTAGTGACTGAAGCATTTCGTAGTCTGTCTGGACACACCAACAAAATCACCAGCCTGGCTTGGAGCCCTCATCATGATGCCCGCCTTGTTACCGCCTGTTATGATGGTACAGCCCAGGCAAGTCATTGTCTACCACTAGATTGTGTTCACATGCAATTTCTCTTTATTAATGGCTTTTATATAACAACGTAGAAGTAAAGCAAAATAAAATGTGCACAATTTTTCCTTTACTTTAAAAGTAGTTCGTAAGACACTCGAGCTATGAGGCTTATGTAGCTTGTAAGTACTGGAAGTTATACTCCACCATTTAGACAAGTGTGAACTGTATGTCTCACACACCTGACTCAAATGAGCTGTTATGCAAATTTTCAAGGATTTTAATGACTTCCACCCAGCGAAGCTATTTGATAATTAATGACCTGACTCAACCAGCAATTGCTTCTGTAAGTTCTTTCATTTATAATTTGGTTGCATAACTGCTTTGTCATTTTTTTTTACCCATTTGCATGTACTATTTTGGCCTAAACAACTTCTGAACTAAGCCATTTTAATTATCCATATTATTCCTATTACCTGTAGCAGTTTTCATTGTACACTGGCCACTTTTTTTGACTTCCAACAACCAGCTGGCTAGCTCTTTTATCATATTCACAGTCAGTGATGCATTTTTAAACCAAAACTATGAAGCAAACAAGCAAGTGATAACCCTAAATATGCTCCCAGAACACTTTGATTTTATTTTAAACTCAGTTTAATGCATTTCCCCTTAACGAAAATATAAAGGTAAACCCATATTCACTTCTTTCAATTTAATTTACAGTAAGAAAAATGAAGGGCTTTAAGAAGGAGAAAACAAAACAAAGACTTTTACGCAAATGAAAGGTTGAAATAACTCACGTGTTTAGACAGGCCACAGTTTACTAATACTAAATAAAATGAGATAACTGCTGAAAATTGGGGTAAAACACTAAAATACGAAGACAAGATAGAGCAAATACAACATGCTGAAGCGGGCTCATGCCTGCACAACATAACATTCTAGTATTGGCTACTTTCAAACCTCCCGCCTTTCTATATATTTTATATGGCTGTGTAGCTAAATTAATGTTACAAAATTAGTAAATTATATTTAAAATTCGCCATTAATCTATTCACAAAGTTGGGTTGGGAGCTGGGTCTATACTACGCAAGCTATGATGACTTTCACCTTGAT
>JBBPDE010000018.1:2478-19871 GCA_037974605.1 Nannopetersius ansorgii | reverse complement strand
GTGTGTGTGTGTGTGTGTGTGTGTGTGTGTGTGTGTGTGTGTGTGTGTGTGTGTGTGTGTGTGTGTGTGCGTGTGGCTTGTGGTGTTTAATACATACAGAAGAATCTGATCCTTTCTCACTATGAAATCTACACAGTTCCTTGTCTTGTCTCTGGTCATCTCTGGACCACTGCAACTCTCTACTGGCTGGACTTTCACTGAAGGTAACGAGACACTTCAGCTTCAGCTGATTCAGCATGCAGTTCATACACACCACACCCTTACTAAGGAACCTTCACTGGCTCCCTGTGGCCGCTCGCATTTTGCAACCCCATACATATCAGCATTGATCACTTCTCGTCCTCTCAGGGCTTCAAGCACTGCTTTACTTGAGCCTCCAAAAGAAGAGGAAGACATGGATCAAGACTCCTCTCAGTCTTGGCCCCCCAGTGGTGGAATGAACTCTGTCTTGGAAAAACTTAAGTATTGCCTTAGAGGATCAACCAAGAGATTTCTTAAAGTTTGGAAGCCATTTCTGTCTTATTATGATTCTGAATATAAACCTACTAATGTATCATAACTGGTGGTTAGCACTCCTTTTAATTATTATTATTATTATTATTATTATTATTATTATTATTATTATTATTATTCCCTCCCCCCTTATGTTGGTAGTCTTGTCTGTCAGTGTTGTATTGTTTCTGTGTTTACGATATTATTATTGTTTGTTAAAAGTATTCAGTAAAAAGATTTATGAGTAACTCTGTCTTCCGATCAGATCTGCGGAGTCCCTCGCTGTCTTCAAGCGTCGCCTGAAGACCCACCTGTACAGGGAGCACCTTGGTGACTAACGAGGCCTCTTGGTTCTGCTTAATTATCCCCCCCCCCCACCACAAAATACGTATTCTTAAATCCACGTCTTCCTTACTTTCGCCTTCTGACTTTTCTTTGACAGGAGCTGTTTAGGTGTACTTAGCCTGCAGTAACTTGGTTGAATAGCGGACGTTGATTAAAGTTTAGTTTTACAGGTTTGAGGAACAGATGTGGACTATTTGAGCACTGATGTATGTCGCTCTGGATGAAAGCCTCAGCTAAATGCCATAAATGTGAATTGTGCTTTCAAATTAGTGGTTTCGGAAACGTCTAGTTGCAGTTATTAACGGGGTCACGCCAGATTCTGAAATGAAATGTTCACATACTTTTGCCACTGACAGATATGTAATATTCAATAAAAAATGACCAAGTGATATATTTTTGTCTTATTTATTTAACTAGGTTCTCTTTATCGAGAAAATCTGACACATATATGCAGAAATGTAGACAATTCTAAAGTATCCACAAACTTTCAAACCACTGTTTGATAATAGGAGGTACAACACACAGGCCAGGCACGGAGCCCTGTTCTAAGCTTGTTTTAAAGGACATATGGTTTAAGCTGTAATCTACTCTGCTGTAAGTCTAAGCTCTGATCTATAAAAGGCTGTGGCCGAGGCCTACTGCCCTCCAAAAAAGAATTACTTAACATTACGTGATTCAATGCCAACCTGCCAGGTAGACATACCACAATGTAAATCAAACAGAAAGCAAACACTTCATCCTGGGACACTGGCTGTGTAGCATTTTGGAGATTTGCTGCTTTACCTCACAGAGGGCTTGTAATGAGCTGATGGGATGAGTTGGGTCTGGAGTGAGACAGTAAATCTATTTTAACTGAGCACATGTTTCAAATGTACACTCAAACACATACATACAGCACATTTCTCATAATCCAGTACATAATGTTATTGACTGGAGTCACACAGATTGTCAGGTTTGCTTCTTGTAAAGACATGTTAGTTGCTCTCTGCTAGTGCATCCATGTTATTGATCTACCACCAAAAAGAAGACTTGATCTTCAGCTCTACCCCAAGCTCTTCAGGAGAGGTTCTATAGCTATAAGTGTAAAACTTAGGGGATGTTCTAAAGCTATACATGTAAAACTCAGTGGAGGTTCAATAGCTATAAATGTACAGCTCAGGGGATGTTCTATAGCTATAAATGTAAAATCCAGGGGAGGTGCTGTAGCTGTAGAACCCGAAAGCAGACTTCACTGCTCACAGGCCTCTGTGTGGCTGCAGTTCTCAGTTGGATCAGCAGGTGGCTCAGTGTCTCCAGCCTCGTCCAGCAGTCTGTGTGTGTCAGGTCGAGGCGGGGCCAGGCTCCCTCTCTCTCGCGGTGTGTGCAGTAAAAGATCTCAGCTCGTCCTCCGCGAGGCGTCGTGCCTGAAGCCTGTCCGGATAAACCGGGATCTCTCTGGAGAGATCGAACCGTTACGGGAGAGGACGGCACGAAGGCGCGCCATGTCCCGTATCTACAGCCGCACCTGGACTCGAGCTCGCACAACCCGCGTGGCCGAGTAGTGTCCAGCATCAGAAGAGGAGACAGCAAAACACAACAAAAGCAGGACTGGCAAAATGAGCGAGGAGGCGTCTCACGTGCCCAAAGAAGTGCTGGGTAAGGGCTGCATGCACTAGTGGAACCGGCACCTGAAACCATGGTTCTGGTCCAAGTGCACGACCACCCCCGACACCACTTAACCCCTGAGCTCGGGGTGACACTTAGATGCGTGTTTTGTGCAGTGCAGCCGTGACTGTGAGGAGAACAGTGCGTGGAGAGCAGTACTGGGATTTGAGTGTGATGAGAGTAGTGTGTGGAGAACAGTGTGGGGAGGTTTCATTGTGGTGGGGATGTGCAGTGCCTGGTGGGAGTAGGTGGGATAGCCAGTCGCCAGACAGGGAGGGAACAGTGGGGTACCCACACTGAGGGTGGTGTGGTGATGAATGAGAGCCCTTTCTCGTTGGTTGAATAGGTGTTCTATATAATTCTGTTATTGTCTTATATTTCTAATGTGACTGCTGTGCAGCCCCCCCTGATGATGAAATTTGAACAGGTTCATCATCCAGAGCTTTGCCCAGAACTGCTGAGATCTGTGTTAACCTGAAGAGCTCTGAAGGATGTGTTTTTCATCTTTACACCATCATCATCTGGTTGTGCTCTTCTTTTTCTTCTTTACTCTCATTCCGCTCCAGCTCCTTCTTTACAGTCTCTTTTTCTCATTCTCCTTCTTTACCATCTCTTCTTCTTCTCATTCTCCTTCTTTACCATCTCTTCTTCTTCTCATTCTCCTTCTTTACCATCTCTTCTTCCTCTCATTCTCCTTCTTTACCATCTCTTCTTCCTCTCATCCTCTCCCTGTTCCTTCTTTACCATTTCACTATCTTCTTCTTCCTCTCCTCATTCTCCTTCTTTAACATCTCGTCTTCTTGATCTTCTTCTTATCCTCATCCTACTTCTTTAACATTAACCACCTTCTTTTCCTTCATATTCTCCATTTTCATTGTGTCCTTCTCTCCATTCATCATTATCTTCACTTCAGTTTTCTCCTGAATTGATGCAATCGGTAGTCATTTTACTGCACATACTTCCACTGCTGGAGAGGAAGATGACAGGTGGCTCTGAATTGTCCAGCACCATGGTTCCCTTTGTAGTGTTGGTTTGTTGTGTTAGTGATGCTGCGAGTAAAATAAGGGTTGATCTGATTTTTTAAATGCCTGAGAACAGTAAGGGGTGGTTTCGGAGGTAGCTGCACACAGTCATTGTAATGATCTGCGTTAGTCATGATGAGAACTGAAGATGGGTCAGAAGTGGGACCAAACCTTAAAACAGAATAGTAACACAGTTGAACAGCTCAGGTCTTAAACATCTTCCTGACTGTGGAGTTTCTACTAAAATGTTTTAATAAGAGCCATAAGCTTATTCTGTTTAATATGTTTTGCATCTGAATCCTGCAGCAGTTTTTTTTTTTAATTTCTCCAGCTATCCATCTGTACATCTATCCATCCACACATCCATTCGTCCATCGTTTCACCCTTCTACCCTCCCTTTATTGCAGAAAAATCTTGAGATGGTCAACCAGTTTAAAGCCAAACTCTCCAGTAAGGATAGACAATATGACAAAAACAATATCACAGTACTTATACACTTTCAGAATACACAATATGTATCACAATATTACATTTTTTCCTGATGTTCAGTGTTCATTAAAGGGCCAATTTCATTGAAAGCTGAATTACGTTGGACAACATTAATTTCTGCCATAGAACTTTTTAGAAGAAAGAATGGAAACATGGTGTTGTACATTTCAATGATGACTGTTTTTGACAAAATCAAAAAAGTTATTAGTGCGCTTTAGGAAAAAAAAGAAAAAATATATTAGAAAAATCTAAAAAAAAAAAAGTATTGTGGTGTTTTGTGCCACTATTTACTGTGATAACGATCATTGTTGTCGTAACGCCCACACTTGCCTACCAGAGTCTGGCTGTGAGTCCTATAACTATTTGGACTGAAGAAAACTTAAACCTTATTGTGTGAACAAACAGAGAAGCTGCACAAAAGACAGAAACTCGCAGCAAATTCTGCTACCAAGTGAAAGGTCATGTGCTCCTCTTGTTCTGATTCGGACAGAACACTGATTCTGTGCTGCTGTTATAGATTGTTCCTTTTGCTGTTTTTTTCTGGCTAAGTATTTACTATAATTTAAATGATGTTTACATTTATTTAAGATTCAAAATGATTTTCCGAATTTTTTCAACAATGTTCAATGGTTCAAATGTTTTATGGGAGGCAATAAATGCTCTGTTTAAGTAAATAAAAATTAAAAAAACATGTTGGAATGGAAATATTACATTACATTTTTTTCTGCATAGACTAGTCAGCATCTGGAGTCTTTATTACCAGCAAATCCAAAGTTTTGACTTACTTATCGCATGTGATATCGCCATCGCAACACTCAACTACATTATCGCGTATCGCCTGTTTTCCTAATATCGTGCAGCCCTACGTTGCTTCAATCAATCACTGACAGGAAGGCTTAAAGATTGAGAGAAGAGGCATTCATACAGAGCACCTCTCCATCCATCCATACACCCATGCATCCCTCCATAAATCCATCCATTCATTCATCCATCTGGCTATTCATCCATCCATACATCCAGCACTATCTTGTAGTGCTGTCCCTGCAGACTGTTGTTGTTGCATTGTGTCAGTGTAGATACAGCAGAGCAAAGAAAGACAAATGGGCCGACAGCGGCGCAGAAAGCGGATCTTATTGGCGGAGTGTGAAACAATGGGTAATTAGTCCTCAGCGTAACGAGGAAGAGAAAGTGGCTGCATTGTTTGACTGGCGTCCGACAGCTCCGAGAGGAGAGAGGAGCATTGTTCTCCCTCAGTATAGGGGATGTGGTGTGGGACGTCACCTGTGTGTGTGTGTGTGTGTGTGTGTGTATGTGTGGTGATGTTGGATCCTAACCAGCACAATCTGTCCAAATCAGTAGAGATGGCTCTTAGCACTTTTCCTAATACTAAGTGATGATGAATTGTGGAGTATTGGCTGATATCCCACTTTAAAAACTGTCAAGCTTCTAAATGGACTGTTCTTAATCAAAACACTTCACTTAAGTGATTTCATTCCCACTTCACCACCCTTGGACAAAATACATAGCCAGCAGAACGGCAGGCGTTTTTGTCAGTTCAGTCCCACTGACGAGAGACTGACCCCACTCTGTTCTCACTCTGGGTGCGCAGGGTGTCATCTGTATCCCACCCCCCGGGCATGTAAACGGAGGTGGTGTTCTCCTGCGGAGATGTGATGTGTAAGTGGCTAAGAAGTCTAACCCTCACACTGGTAGCATGGAGTGATGGGGGTAGCTAGTGTATGGAAATGTCGGTGACTAAAATGATGTGAAAATACCAATGTTTGATATTTATTGTTAACGTTAGATTTCATGTGGCTCTTGATGCACAGTGTGGAGTCCCTAAGGGGGCATCACCCCCAGGTTTCAAGATTATTGATCTGCAAAGGTTAGAAATATAATAATAATAATAATAATAATAAGAATAATAATAAGAATAATAATAGTATTAATAAAAGTAAATAAACAGCCTGGACTTTAAAAGAGTTTCTCTGTAGTTAAGGATTTGATTTGGATAAGATTAGTATAATTACAAATATTGTAAAAACTGTTACTTGCCAGGTTCAGAGGGTGTGTTATAGCAGCAAAAATGACCGAACTGTGTTGAATAACGATGACCTAGGTCCAGGACTAGGGCTGCGTAAACCTAATTACATTTTTTAAACCTTAAAAATGACTTAATAATAAGAAAAATCGTTTATTTTCCCCTAGATGTGTGTTCAAGATTCAAGTCAGCTACAGCAGCACGTGTCTGGTTGCCTATCAGCTTGTTTGATTAAAGTCTGTCCAAAACCAAAGTGATCTGTGGTTTGATGTGTCTGTTGTGTGGGTTTGCCTTCATCCCCTGCCATGTTATAGCATGCAGTGTTGTACTGGGTGCTGAAAGAAGGAGCGAATCATTTTGTGTGATGCCACTGAGTATTTACAGCATAAAACTGAAAACACCAGCCTGCATTTCTGCATGTGGCTACCATTCTTATCAGTGACCAGCTTTGTGTTGTATTATGTTTCACCGTGAAACAGATTCTCATGAGATGTTCTTAATTGTCCTCCAGTGTCTGTCTGTATTTTCTCAGAACCAACACTGAGTATCAGAGCAGTGCCATCTCCAGTCTTTGTCAATCTCAGTCTCTTCTCTGCTCCTGTGGCTGACATTCTGGCCTGTTGTTTTCTTGGACGTCTCACAGTGCGGCACAAAAATGCTAGAAACATCATTGTTACACAGAAGGCACCACTTCTGGAAGCCTTTTCTTCACTGGAGGACTTCCGAAATTGGAACTGCAGCATGACAAGCATACATGACCCACTTCTCCCATAAGCCCTTTCTCATGTGTGGAAGCTCAGCGAGGGTGTGGAGAATCGATTTGGGCAGAACAGTGAAGTAACTCCGATTGTGGTGGAGGTTCCTCATGCTGTCAGGTTGAGGAGGGGGTGGAGGAAAGCTGAGGCGAATGTAATGTTATTGTTTTTTTTTCATGCTGTGAAATGGAAGAATCTGTTTTCCCTCCTTCGTTCTAGATTTCTTGGGCTTCTGTTTTTGAGACAGCACTTTCTAACCTCATTTAGGTTAAATCAAGAGTGGCCAGGAAGAACTTCTTGAGTTAAACAAGTTAATCATTTAAATTGAGTTTTCTGAGACTAAATATTTTGGTTGCATGAACTATTTTGAGGGAAATCTTCTTGAGGCCTATCTTCTTAAGTTAAATTGGGTGTTTTTGAAGCAGTAGGTAGTTAAATCATGAATTTCGAGGGAGAACTTTTAGGTTTATTGAGTTATTTTGAGGCTGAACCTGAAATGAATGAGTTCTTTTGAAACTTCGAGAACCCCGTGTAGGACCTTCTGTTAAGGAACTCCAATACTAGAGTGGTTTATCTGTGGCTTTGAAAGTTCTAACTTGTGGGGAAAGATATTTGATTTTTCTATAAGAACTCTATAAGAAGGCCTTTCATTGAGAGAGTGGTGCTGGTGCTGCTGTGGCCATCTGTGGTTGTGATTCCAAGGGAGCACAATTGACCTCCGTCTCTCAGGGTTATTAGGATGACCTTCCCTCTCCCTCATCACTCACTCGGTGTGATGCTGGCCATCATGGGCATCCTTTAACAGAATTAGCGCGTAGTGTTCTTCAAGTTCATAAAGCAATCCAGTGATAATGTGGTGGCATGATGCAGCTTAAGCACATGCCCACCTTGGTGGTATCATGTGATCAGGGCCCAAGTTGGTGGGATTGGAGACAATAAATAGGGCAGAAAATCAAACAATATATAAGAACTTAAGAATAAACATCAAATTACCAAAAGTCCCTTTCCAATGTTTTTCCAGTTTGTACCACTGAAGAGTGTAAAGACAGCTGTAGAGTAAACTTGTCTCTTGGTAAAATGAGAACATTCATCTGTGATTCATTTCCGAACAGCGATGTGGGTTTAGTGGATCCACTGTTTGCTGTTTTCTGAGACATGACTGCACACACAGTTCCATCAGTACTGCAGCCTTTCCCAGTGCCGAGTTATCTGTCAGGCCTGTGCAGTGATGTCTCAACGGGAAGATCTACACCTCAGAACTCTGCTTGAGTTAGACTGTGGCTGCTTATCCTATCCGGACACATCGTAAGCCTCTTCATTGTCTGTTCTCGCTGCAGAGAGTGTGAGGGATGCTGTGGGGAGGAAGATCAAGCTGGCAGTTAAGAAGAGAGTTAAACTGGAGATCAAAGGGGACAAGGTGGAGAACAGAATCCTGGTGAGTCATACCCCGTCCTCTCGCCTGCATTTTAATGTCCTCTCTCTCTCTTTCGCTCTCTCTCCTCTCTCTCTTTCGCTCTCTCTCTTCTCTCTCTTTCGCTCTCTCTCCTCTCTCTTTCGCTCTCTCTCCTCTCTCTCTTTCGCTCTCTCTCCTCTCTCTCGCTCTCTCTCCTCTCTCTCTCTCGCTCTCTCTCCTCTCTCTCTCTCTCTCTCTGTCTCTCTCTCTCCTCTCTCTCTCTCTTGCTCTCTCTCCTCTCTCTCTCTTTCTCTCTCTCTCTCTTGCTCTCTCTCCTCTCTCGCTCTTGCTCTCTCGCTCTCTCTCTCGCTCTTGCTCTCTCTCTCTCTCTCGCTCGCTCGCTTTCCATTCTATTCTGTTGTGAGGATGCAAAACACTGCTTTCATGTTCCAAACTGTTTTCAGTAATTATTTTCGTCTAAACCTTCACAAACTCTTGGGCTCTCCTTTTTACAGGCTGTTAAAAGGGGTATTTGGATGAAAAATCACAGTTTCCCTCTTGCTTAGATCTGTTTGGTGACTAGTATTTGCTTCTTTATTTAGGCTAATGTACAGCCAGCTCTAATTATTGGCATCCTTGGTAACAAAAGGGGAATAAAGTTCATGGAAAACTGGCCTAGTGGTAGATTATCTCAAATCCAAAGGGTTTCCTAGACTAAAATTTCTTCATTTAACAATTGTGCAAAAATGATGGGGCTGTGTATAATTTGTTATAGTTATTATTCGTTATGACTGTAGCGAAAATCGAATGGAAGTGACTCCATGCCAAGTTGACATCGTACTTCAATATATGTCTTATATTATGTCATTAAACACTTGCCTCAAACTAAATAGTAAAGTCATCTGAAACTGACTTGCTGATTATTAGCACTGTGAATTAGAGGTGTGAACCCTCACTGCTCTCGGGATTCAATATCTCGGTGCATCCCATCAATTTTCTACATTACTTCACATCAGGGGCCGGTTCTAGACAGGCATATATGAGGGGACAGACAGAAATGTGAAGGGGGCACATGGTGGCGACGGAGGCGGGAAAGGGGTGGTGGTGGGTGGGGATGCTCTGGATAACTGTTTTTGTCATGTAATTAGATTGCACTTTGTCAGGCCTCTACCATAAGACCTGTCCAGCCTGGGTGTCCCACCTGAAGGCTAAGCTTCTGCCGGTATAGCAGTCGCTGAGGCAGTCAAACCCCGCTTCACATTTTGTGTTAAATACAAGCAGTGAGATGTAACTCCCATTTTTATTCAACGAAAACAGAAAATGTAAACAATAATTTGTTTGAGAGTTGACCTTTCTGCAGTGACCACATCTTTGGTTGTGGGGGGAACCTTTTTTTGTGTGACATGCTTTACACATATTTGGCTGGTGCGCATGCTTTGAGTAATGTCAGTGAGTAGAGATTTACTGCTATCCGGAGAAGCACTGTACTCAGATCAGGCAGCCACAGTCATTACACTTTTTAACTAGATTTTTAAACCCACCGCCAGAAAATCAAGCACTGTCATTATGATATAATCGATTATCTTCTGCCACCTCAGCAATGCAGATACAGCCATGTCTGCATCACGAAGCATCGATTATGTGATTCATTTCAACACCCTACAGTGAATGTAGAAGATGGGGCAAAAGTACAGACTATAGCATGCATTTAGTCCACTTTTATACTATGATTTTTATCAACAGTAAGTCATACAGTGTCAGAAGCCACATAAGCCATTCTGTTTGAGTGGATTGAACAAACTGACACAGTTTGGGTGGGGGGGGGGGGGTGATTAATGTAGACATGCTTTATTTTATATGTTATATGTTAACTTCTCATATCTCAAATTTCAGTAAAGGGGGAAATTGTATAAATTGACTTTTTTCACCAGACTGTTCCCTTTAATAGCCTCCATGGTTCCTGTATGAAGGTGCTGTTGAATTCCCGCTTGGTGGGCTTTTTAGGCCATGCTGGAGTGATGGGGTGACACCTTGCGTGGTTCAGGTGCCTCATCTCTTCTCCTGTAGCATGTTATCACTGGGACGAAGTGTCTCAGTGCTGAGGAGGTGGTGGCAGAGCTTTGCCTACTGGTAGTGATGTGGCTGGATTTTCGCTTGAAGGCCTGTCAGGTAGCTGTCAGAAGCATTTGGGGATTTTGTTGAGTGCTTATATCAGAGCTCCACTGGATGCTGTAGATGCAGGTGGTGTCAGTATGTGTGACATATGGTTTTAGTAGTGGATGTGTTCTAATGAGCCATCGCTGCTTTTGGATACTGTCAGTTTTAGAAAGGATTTGGAAGCACAATAAAAAAAAGTATAAATATAACCCAAAAATATTGCTTTTCCACTTTCAACAGGGTCAGGGTCCCAGTCTTTGGGGTTATGGTGGAAAACTGTGCCGTGATGCGATTGGACAGTCGCCGGACCTCAAGCCTCTTTTAGTGTTATTAATAGATCTGGAACTCAGCTGAGTCCACACTGCGGTGCAGCATCAGAGCGGTGTTTTAACTCAGACAGAGGGGGCCTTTCAGGAGCCTGTACGAGAAGTGTGGTGGCTACTGCGGGAAAGAACCTATTAAAGACATCCTAGATTGCAGCTGGGTGTCAGTTTAGTTGGCAAAAGATTCTAAGAACAGATAATATCAGGTGACATTGGCCTACTTTTATTTTTATATGTTAGTTTTTTTTATATTTAAACCATAATTTTAGTAAAACAGTGATTTACTGATTCAGTTTCGCACAAGACTCACATTCTTCAAAAATAAACACATT
The DNA here is from genome assembly GCA_037974605.1 of Nannopetersius ansorgii. Classification (NCBI taxonomy): domain Eukaryota; kingdom Metazoa; phylum Chordata; class Actinopteri; order Characiformes; family Alestidae; genus Nannopetersius; species Nannopetersius ansorgii. The sequence continues at coordinate 8,878 of JBBPDE010000018.1, read as the reverse complement.
GTTGCAGGAATGATGGAGCTACACATTCACTGTTTTGCACATTATCAGTATAAGCCTATGTTATCTTTTACCCGACGTATGCTATCTGTATATTATAAACAAACATTAAACCTCCTGTGTTTTTATACACAATGCATTGGTCCCCCCAATTCAGCTATAACAGCTTCCCCTCTTCTTTAAAGATTTTGGAGATTTTTAGGGAATTTGTGCCCATTCATTCTATACTGAAGAGTACAGGCACTGAAGTTAGACGAGAAGGTCTGGCTCACAATCTCTGTTCTATTTCATCCCAAAGGTGTTGAATGAGGTCAGGGCTTTGTGTGGACTAGTCTAGTTCTTCCACACTCAAACCCATCCAATCATGTCTTTATGGAGCTCACTTTGTGCACTGGGACACAGTCATATCGGAATAGAAAAGGTTCTTCCCCAAACTGTGTCCACAAAGTTAGAAGCATGGTGTCCAAAATGTCTTGGTATACTAAAGCATTAAGACTTCCCTTCTCTGGGAGTAAGGGGTCTAGCCCAAACCCCGACAAGCAGGTCTGTCCCAATACTTTTGTCCATATAGTGTATTATCCTAATTCCATTTGCAAGAATCCACAGCGTCTGAATTAAATCAATCAATCAGATTCAGTGGGAGTGTCTGACAGTGTCACTCACTGTTAGTGCACATTACGTGGGTAGCTGCCCTGTCCTATGCATGTTCCACCAACTCAAAACTCAAATAAGTCCATTGCCAATAGCAGCTTAAATGACGAAGATCAGTAAACAGAAGACTAATAAAGAAAAGTAAGCAGAAAAGATAAAAAAAGACAGAGCCAAAGAGAGAACGAGAGAAATGGCATTGTCATTGTGGAACTAATAGGCATTCAGACACTGAAATTAAAGAAATGAATCCTATTGATGGACCCCTAAACACACAAACAAGTACATTTCGTGCAAGGACTTGTATTCGTGGACTATGTTGGGGTGGAAGTGAATGTGTGAGAGAAACAGAGGGAGAGAAAAAAAACATTGCAGGAATTTCCCTGGAGTTCACTCTGAATTCCATAGTGGTTCCTGAAGCATGAGAACAAAATGCTGACTCTCTTGCTGCCCTGTTTAAATTACTGAGAAAATAAATGCCCTATTGCAGTGACTGTCGGCCCAGGACACAGATATCCTTTTGGCCGGAAGTGGCAGGAAACAAAAACAAACAGCCAGGCTCACTTTTATGGTCCTGCCCACGGCTCTCGGCATGCTGTGAGTGTTTTGGTCTCCACTGAAACCAGCAATGTGAAGGATCCTACTGAACATGTACACTAAATGGACAAAAGTTTTGGGACAGATCTCTTAATTGTTGAATTCAGAGGGTCCCTTACTTCCGTGAAATGTGGACACAGTGTTTGAGGAAGAACCTTTTCTGTTCCAGTGGGACTGTGCACCAGTACACAGAGCAAGCTCTATAAAGACATGGTTGGATGATTTTGACCTCAACCCCATCCAACACCTTCGGGATGAACTGGAACGGAGATTGTGAGCCAGACCTTCTCGTCCAACATCAGTGCCTGAACTCATAAATGCTCTTCAGAATGAATGAATACATCTTCTCACAGACACTTCCAAGAAGTTGAAAGCTGTTATAGCTGCAAACAAGGGGGGCAACTTCAAAAAAGTCCATGTATTTTAATGCAATGTCATGAAAGCTGGTGTAATGGTTAGGCGTCCCAATACTTTTGTCCGTATAGGTTATGGGACCACATGTTTTTCCCCACACACCAGATGTAGTGGATCAGCTATAGCCTAGACTCCCAGGTGGGATTTGTTGCTTAGCATGCTACATTAAAGATTCATTTGATCTAAACCTGGGTTTTCTGACTCATGACAGTGGAGCATACTGTACAGCAGTACATCACCAATGCAACATATGCTGACACCACAGGACAGGTTGGCATCAATAAACAGCCCAAGGACTTAATAGGGTCTGATGGAGGTGACCTTTGTTCTTGATATTATTGGCATCAGTGCTTTACTGTCCAGAGTTAGAATTCTCCTTCTGACAAACCACTAGACTCCTGTGTGTCTCATGTGATTGGCTGTTTGTCAACCACTAGAGTTTGGAGTGTATCTGTGGGAATATGTACCTATTCAGTTAAAAAATAGGTACATGAAGGGCTCACTTGCAGTCGATGTTCTTTTTTTAAAGTCTGTAGGTCACTCCGCCAAACCATGTACTTGTGGATCAATCCTTGTGCACAGTTGTACTGAAACAACAAAAGGCCATTCCCAAAACTGTTACCACAAAGTTGGAAGTATGCAGTTATCTAAAATAATCTTGTATGCTGTAACATTACTATTATCTTTCACTGGCAGTGAGGGGCCTAGCCCAAACCCTGAAACACAGACCAGGCCTAGACCATAATCCGTCCTCCATCAAACTTAACCATTGGCACATTCTGGCCAGTTATCGGAGAATCCAGATTTATTTTTCAGGCTCCCAAATACTCAAGCGCTCATTACTTCTGTTAGCAGTTCAGTGTAGAGTGATGTTAGTCTTGTGTGCAACTGCTCTGCCATGGAATCCCATTTTTTCTGATGTTTGCTCATACCAGTACAGTAAACCCCCAGTTTTATGCGGATCAGGACTTGCAGATCCAGTCACACGCGGGTTTTTTTTGAGAACGAAACTAGATCGTTTTTGAGATCGTTTTACGTGGAAATATTCAAAACAATGCAGAACCTGCAAATATTCTCTGCTTTTTTTTTTGCTTTTTCCGTGGCAATGTTTTTTTTTCTAACTCATTTTAGTTCTTCTTGCTCCCCGTGCATTAAACCTCTCTCGCTCTCTCTGTCTCTCTCTCACACTCTTTTACTCTCTCTCTGTCTCTCTGTCTTACTCCCTCTCTCTTACTCTCTCTCTGTCTCTCTCTCGCTCTCTCTTACTCTCTCTCTTACTCTCTCTCACTCTCTCTGTCTCTCTCTCTCTCTCTGTCTCTCTCTCGCTCTCTCTTACTCTCTCTCTGTGTCTCTCTCTTACTCCCTCTCTCGCTCTCTCTCACTCTCTCTCTGTCTCACTTTCTTACTCCCTCTCTCTTTCTCTCTGTCTCTCTTACTCCCTCTCTCGCTCTCTCTCTGTATCTCTCTCTCTTGCTCTTTCTCTCTCTTTCTCTCTCTCGCTGTCTCTCTCTCTTACTCCCTCTCTCTTACTCTCTCTGTCTCTCTCTCTTACTCCCTTTCTTGCTCGCTCTCTGTCTCTATCTCTCGTTTGTGACTTTTCCGGAGCGCTCATGTCTCTCTCTCTCTCTCTTGCTCTCTCTCTCGTTCTGGAGTTCGCGGATCATCTCTCTCACTCTCTCTCTCTCACTCTCTCTCTCTCCTCTCTCTTACTCTCTCTCTGGCTCTCACTTTCTCTCTCTCTCTCTCTCTCTCTCTCTCTTAGTCTGTCTCTGTGTCTCTCTCTCGTTCGTGACTTTTCAGTATTTAAACCTCAGGTTTATCTTTACATTACAAGGGTAATGTATTAAACTGAGTTTAAAATGAAATTAAAGTTATCTGGGAGCACATCTAGGGTCATATTTAGGGATTACACTATAAAAATATGCATTTTTAGGCATTTTTTTGACCAAAACACAACAACACAGTTTTTCAGTATACACGGGTACTCGTGTAACGTAACCCCCGCGAATAACGGGGGATTACTGTATTCCAACATGTAACCTTCAGTAGGGCTGGGGGGTTGGCAAACTCTCTATTAATATTGCATTTCAGAAGAAACATCAGTGTTTACAAACTCTTTGTTATATCATGCAGATATTAGATGCTCCAATGTTTCCTGTGCTCAATAACTGTCAGTGTGCAGTTACCTTAATCGGCAGCTTAGGAACAGCAAGAACATTACTGCAAGTCTTGCACACGCAGCGTAATTACACCCCTTTAAAAGCTGTACATCGTACATATTAAGCAAGCGTGAAATGTTAGATGGCTTCATTACGGTTTAGGAGCATTATGAAGTAGGTTTTAATAAAAATGGATGTGCTTCATACTGGGGGCTATGTGCAGTAAATCAGATCCGCGCTCTTAGTCTGACTGAATCATGCTGTCGTTAGGGTGTAAGGGCATGATGTATGGGATTTTTCCCCGGCGTGAGCGCTCCTGGGGGCAAAAGAAGAGAGCAAGCAGGTGTTTTAATAATATCACTCCATCAGAAGGTAAATCCCGAAGGATTAAGCTCAGCAGCGGATGAAGGAGGGAGGGAGAGTGAGCTTCAAACAATGAGGCTCTCGTACAGAAAAAGCTTTTCATAACGCTGCAGCGCCCCCAGGCCTTTCTTCACTTACACCCCAGCTCTGGCTTCAGCTATCGGCCCCGGCACCCAGCCCTAAATTTAACTCTGGCTAAGTATTCTCATTCGAGAGCATTATCTTCTTCTGGAAGTCCTTATCAGTGACTTTGTTCTGCAGGGTATGGACCCGGAGTGTCTGGTGGCTGATAATGAATATGGCTGGACATTTAACATTATTGTGGAAAATCATGAAAATGTTCAGTACCTGAAGAACTGAGCAACTGCACGATTCATTACAAAGATAGAAAATGTCTGAATATCTTTAATTGTAATTTTGTCCTCTTGCCCTCCATTCCTAGCTTCAGTTTTAAGGCTTATGGCTCTCACTCTGATGGGCGTCCTTCTCCTGGGAGACCTGAAAGCGTTTCAGAAAGCGAATGTTTGCATGACATTTTCAATTTGGACATTACAATAATGCTCTAAACCCAGAAATAGCTTTATCTATTATTCTGAAGATTTGGCTCTGGGGTATTTTTAATGGAGCTGGCAACCCAATATAGCAGAAGCCTATTATTAATCCCTAATTTGTACTTTACCAATAAGCTCTTGTTTGGAAAACACTCTGTTTTTGCCACTTATAGTGTACAGTGGGTTATTGCGAAGAATGACATTTGGTTGCTATTCACATTTTCAAGCATTTTTAAGCTCTTTTAATAGAAGATTTCTCATTACGTGATTATTATACTTCCAGAATTAAAAACCTCCACTCCTCTGGCTGGTGACCGGTGCCGAATGCGTATTGTGTCGGATAGATGTGGTAAAATGAGGTCCTGTTTGTGGTCTATGATACGTTAATTTTCATGAACTGGAAGTAAAACACTTTCCACTAATCTTTTAACTGACAGTTGGCTCAGAAGATCAGGGGGAACGCACGTCTAGTTCTGAAAAGAAGAGTCATAATGAAAAATAAGAAGTGCCCACTTCCCCCACAGTAAACAATGCCTGTTTGGTCAGAGCCAAGTTTAAACCAGTTAATCTTCTCCCAGAGCTGGTACACTGGGCTACAAGCTATAAAGTGTTTGAGGTATAAGAGTCTTTCTTGATTGCTGGTAAATATTTTATTCTTTAAATTTTGTGTTGCTTAAAGTTCATCACATGACTTGATCGCTTCACAGTATAAAAGTCAAACACACCGTTTCAAATGTGAAGAATTCTAGTCTGGGTGTGACAATGCATCAAAAAATTATGATATAACAAAGCATGTGACCGTTTGCATCGTGATCTCCTGTGCCAGTGTGTGGGGAAAAAAAACTATAAATGATGATGCCTGCATTGTTAATCATGTTCAGTAATTGCACAACAATGAATGGAAAAATTGTCAGCTTGGAATGAAAAACGTTTTGTGTGCATTATAAATATGCAGGATGGAAAGCAGTTATTTTTGCTTTCTACTGCAGATGTATTGTTTGAAAACCAGTGTTTGCTCTATTTAGGTCTTGCATAACACTGTCTCCTTTCTGTAGTCTCATTAGTAGATTAGGCCCAACTGAACACATCCCACATGTGTTTTCATTCAGAGTTTGTTCTTAAAAGAATGATAAATGGTGAACCAGTATTGTTAATCTAACTGAGGATGACATATTGTTCTCATGAAAGCCATACAAGAGGAAGATATTATTGTTATTATTATTGTTATTATTATTATTGTTATTATTATTATTGTTATTATTATAATCAGCAGTAGTAGTATTAGTAATAACAGTAAAGCCATAAACAACAATAATACTAATAATATTTTTGGACCAAATGTTTTCTGCCATTTTCTATTGCAATATATGGTGAAATGAGTGCTTTTTGTATACACTACTTTTTGTGTTGACACTACCAGCTATATTCGTATTTAAAGTCTGGTTATTTTGCCATCACACGTACCATAAGTTTATATTGCCCACCTAATCAAATACGTAAATAAAAATCAGGGAAATGGTCAGTGGGTCACTGTCCGAATGATACATTTCTTAATTTAAAGAAATAAAGTTTAAATAATGAATCATTACAGTGCATGTAATGGGAAACCATCGCAGATGCACACAGATTGTAAGTTGAGCGCAGGGAAGTTGTGTGTGTGTGTGTGTGTGT
>JBBPDE010000017.1:17471176-17481543 GCA_037974605.1 Nannopetersius ansorgii | reverse complement strand
TATACATATATGTTATATTTATGACATGTATGCCTATAGCTGTCCATGTGGCTTTCAAATGTAGGAAACTCATATCTATGGATTTATTTCATTACTTGAGAACATTTATAAGCAGCATGGGGTATGATGATGTAATGGCTTAAAGAATGTCTCTCTCAAGGAATGGTTTATATGTTCATGCAGCCGAGTAAAAAATGGTAAAAGCCACAATATGATATTCAGAGTTTGTTTTGTAAAAGGTTTCTTGTGTTGTAAGGAATTGAAATGAAAACACCACATTCAACCACAGAAATCAAACTCATTTATGCTTACTTTTATATAATATGCAATAAGCCACCAAACTGACTGAAGAACACTGTAAAGCTCCCAGGGCTGCTTTCCCAGACAGGGATTAAGACTAGACTTGAACAAAATTGCAGTGTCAATAGTGAGTCAACACTGGAAACTCTTTTTTTTATCAGAGCTTACATTTAATCTGGGTCTAGGACACAGGCCCTTGACAAACCTAACGGGAAGCTGGCAGTTCTGTGAACAATATTATACTGAACTAGTCCCCTGCAGACCCATTTTTTGTAAAACAATTTTTGTAAAACGAAAGACCTTTTTTACTTTTTTTGAAGAGATTTTGGAAAGGCCTGTTGCTTTTTACATTTTGTTAAAATTTCATACTGAATGTGATAATAGAAATGGTCTGAAATTACTTTAAAAAATCTTGTTCCATTTCATGTATGTAAAATTCCTTCTTTCTTCAGTACATTTACTACTCTGGAGGTATGGGGTTTCATCCCAAAAGTGACTAAATGAGATATGTGGATGTGAAGAACACACAAAAAAGTTTAAAATACCTGCACATGATGTAAAGACTCTTTACCAGTAAAAGGGCTCTTGCAAGAATGTTTGAGAATATGGAGGTTCTGCAAAGTTCAAAAAGATCATAGTAACTCACCACACGTGCGGTTCTTCTGGAAAATGTATTGAAAGGTTCTTTATGAATCTAAAAGTGGTTCTTCTATGACTTCAGGCAAACTGTCCTTTCTGTAGCTGCTATTTTTGAATGGTTTTAAACGCTCAGCCTGTAGTAATAGTGGGATCCTGTCTTTCATTCCAGGGAGGACTGAGAAACGTGCTAGAAGGTATTTTGTGAAGCCTTTTGAAGAGTCGTAAAATGCATGTTGACATAAAAAATCATTTGCCAGTTATTTCTATGGGGTTCTGTTAAAATTGACCATAAGGGCAGTGCAGTCTTTAAGCTGGATTGTTTTAAAACAGATCTTATCGACCCCAGTCTTAACAATGGGCCCATAGGCAAATATCAGAGACAATAAAGCACAACAAAGTCCTGTAATGCAAGGAAAATCTGGAGGACAACTCACAGCTATTAAGAAAACACCTTTGTAGATGAGCACATTCTTATACAAACTGTTTTGTACACCCATTTCCCAGCAAGATCACATGAATTCTTTTGCACAATGGCAGGAAACTGCCACCTTAGCCTGACAGGAAACGTATCCGATAACTAATGCTAGCATTGCTACTGGATGTGTCCATATGGACATGCAGATTTGGAAGACAAAGGAGTGCAAATTTGGCCACTGTGGTAATATGATCCATGTACGCATTTAGATATACATTCATACACTGAAAGGGATAATTTTGTTCCTGCAGAGTTGTTGCTCATTAACTGGAATGGAAGGCTTGCAGCCTGAATTGTCCAAAACACATCAAACATTCGGTGATGCATTTCTATACGGAAGCCTTTCAATGGAAAATGGCAGCGTTGGGTTATTGTCAGGCTAAATAATGACGCCACAATATGAGACATGAGTCCTTATATTGTCTCCCAGATGAGACACATGTTCATACTATTAATGCATTTTAGAACAATTGAGGGATGAGGCATCAGTATTCAGAAACATCTGATGTAATGAGAGACAGTTAAAGATTCTGCCACTTTGTAAATTCAGCATAAATAATGTCAACATGAATGTTAACGTATTCTTTCAGAGTTTACGTTGAGTTTAATTATTTTTGGCCCACTCACTTTTTAGCACAAGTTCTCATCAGAGCCTGTTTTGAATTTCAGCAAAATTGCAACGTCAAAACACCCGTCAATGTCCAATGTGTTGCGCTTGTGTTTAGATTTTTTGATGTGTTGATCAGGGGCCATGTATTGATCATTAAAAAAAATGTGGTCGAGACTCCTCTGTAATGTATAAGGAGAGAGAGAGGAGGGTTGAGTCACCTTTAAAATGTGTGTCGGAGAAAGAGTCTGTGACATCATGGATGAGGAGGCTGGAAAAAACTCAGAACACGGAGAAACACAGAAAGAGCAAAACACACAGCAGACACATAAATGGGCTTCAAGACACCAAAGATCATGTCATTTATAAAAAAAAAAAGATGTGTGTCACTGTTTGTTGTGGTTTAATTAAAGGTAATCAGCCTGCTATGCATTCAGCTCACAAGTTCAAATCCATGGGGTGCGATTTTCTCTTAACACCATTTTTTGCCCAAAGAACCAAAGTTCACATTTTGCATTTTCTTGCGGAAATGCATCTAGTGAATAAACATTCAAGGCAAAATTCTCGTTTGTGTATTTGTTCCATTATTGATGAAAGATTTGTATCAGATGCATTGATGTCCACTTTGTGAATTGACTTTTCACATGAAACAGCTGTGGCTTTTTGTTTATGTTTGGAATCAGATCAGAAACGAACTGCAAATTAGCGCTGTCATGGCAACTGTTCGCCTTCACGCAGTCATGATTCCTCCACCCTCATCTAAAATCAGGCCCTCTGGCTGACATTAACATTAGAAGCTCATTTCAAAGCCCTACCACCACCTCCCGGGACCCGTCCCTGAAATGTGCCTATTTAGGAATTTGCCGTAACATACAGACATCTTGGATCATATCGAACATCTGTGGTAATGAAGGCCTGGACCCTCCAGTCTAATGTCTTATTTATTTAAGCGAAGCAGAGACAGAGAGCAGAGAGAGATGAAGAGGAGATGGAGATAGCTCGCTCTCCAGATTGTTCTCTCAAGAGGGACGGGTAAATGAGACGGCACCAGGGAAGCAAGGGCGGGATCCCTTTTTCACGCTAGCCCTGTCAAGGCTCATGTGCAGCAGGGTAAACTCAACATGCTCAGGTCGAGTTCATCCCTGACAGCCATGTGACCTCGGCAAGTTGAGTGCAAGTATGCTGATCACACTTATGTGGAATCTTATAATCAGTTTTTCCGCATAATCCAATTGTTGAGGAGTGAACAGCGAAAATTCAGAGTGGCCATTTCAGGTGCACTGTTCAAGTTTAAGTTCACATTTATTTATATAACGCATTATCATGCCCAAGAGGTCATTTCACATGCTTTACAGAGATAGAAAATAAAATAAGAATAAGTAAAAACAATAGAAGAAGATCATGGGAGGGATAAAAGAAGCAAAAAGAAAAGAATACACAATTGAAAGTGCAATGGAAGTTGTCAGTTTGTTTCAGCAACTAGCTGCATAGTGACTAAAGGCTATTTCACCATGTTTGAGAAAAGCGCTAAGTTTTTTACAGCTGTGGTGACAGAATGTCTACAGTGCAAATGTAACACATTTAGTATCAAAACAACCACTGAACCCACACCTTCTGAGCTTTATATGTAATTAATAATGGTAAAATAGGGCTCTGAAAAGACGTGTTTCCTTTGGACCCTATTTTGTCTGGCGGTGTTCATGCACATTTTAAACTTTTGTAAATCAATGTTTAGAATAAATTCATGCTATAGATTTCTCTGATGGAGATTTTAGGGACATTGAACTCAATATGTGCCATAACTGTGAAGAATTCTAGCTTCTCTAGAAAGGCATGTTTCGCACCACACCAGTCTGCATGTAATTCAACGGTGCAATTCACAATTAATCGTGAACATTTGAAAATGTGTGAAAAATCGATGGAATTTCATGCAGTTAACTTGAGCCATAGCAGTTTTAGCAGCATGGTTTTAAGTGCTGCCTCAGTGTCCTGTGTGAGGTGGAAAGGTTGTAATGTTGAGGTGCTGAGTTTGGTGGGAGGGCCCCTTACCCTTCAGTCTCTTCCACCCCCTTTCATAAAGCTTGACTTATGATTTCACGGCTGAGCAGACGTTCTCCAGATTCATGGTGTATAGTAGGAACCATCGGGCCTAGCAGGAAAACCAGGGTCTGGAAAAGGCATCCAGGCGACTCGCGCGTGTTGTAATAATTTGCAGGGGGAAGTATTAAATTAAATGGCCACGGACGTTTTATGAGCTGTGCATCCCTATAAATTAACAGGAGGCTTCGAGACTACCTGATGAGACGCCACTTGCCACAGTCATGCTACACAGCAGAGAGACTTCATAGAGTGATGTCAGATACCTTGTACGTTTAGGATTTCAAGTGTCTATCCAGTAAATGGGTGCAATGTCCTATGGAGTGTATACCACGGACCACCCTACAGGGCGGAGAATGTAAATAACCTTTGCATTAGCCTCTCCAAATCTGCTTCCTTCGTGAAGGGACCCGCATACCAAACGTACCAAAGATATCCAATCTGCAGATGGTCTGGGCAAAGTTTGAGGATTAAAAGGGCACATATCATGGAAAACTGTGTTTTTTTCTTGCTTTTTTAAAAAAAAAAAAGAGTTTGATGCACTATGTAAGCACTGTCAAAGATTCAAAACCTACTAGAGTCTTTACAGCTGGTAGTGTGCTGTAAAAACATTGTTTTTGTGATGTCATGACAACATATTTATATATTTTCCATCCTCATCCCTCAGTAGATTAGCCCCGTCCATTCAAATCTGAAGCTATAAGGAGTTTTTCAGCCTGGAATGTCGTTTGCACAGTCAAACAGATCAGAGTTTGTTTACATATATTAAACACAAAGTAACAAGGGAGGGGATTTTCGGAAATTGTCCATTTATAGAGTATAGTGCAATGTTGTCATGGCGGGTCTTGTGGCTCACCATCAAAATACCATCTTCTACACGAGAAGGTGTTGGGTTTGAATCCCATCTGAGTCGACACTGCAAAAATAAGGTGTCACCAAAAGCCTAAAACTTCATAGCCAAACAAAAAATTTAACTTTTACGAACATCAATGTCATCTCTAAGCTAATTGTGCTTGGACCCCTTTATTGCCGCTTGTAGCTCTACTTTCATTAATTTATTTTCTGTAACTGCTTAATCCTTACTAGAGTATCTGGAGTCTTTCCCAGGGTCTGAGGGGCGCGAGGCAGGGACCTCGGGGCGCCAGCCCAGTGCAGGGTGGATACACACACACACACACACACACACACACACACACACACACACACACACAATTCATTTACACACTCACATCTACAGGCCCGTGGGGCCCTAGATATACATTTGTAGTTAATTTTTTTACAGTTGCACTTTGTTTACATTGTTTTTCACTCTGGATAAGACCAAACCTTCTTGGTGTCTTGTTATTTGCCAAGATTTGATCCATATCAGCCAATTCAGTGGCCTAAATCTCACCAAAACTGAGGCATCTGTCTGAGCATCTCTTAGCAGCCAGGTGAAATAAGACCAGGGGGAAGAAAAAGGATCCCTTGGTGGAAAAAAAAAATCTGAGCATGAAGCATGGGAGAAAAATGTAAAATCTCCCTTCTCTTCAATAAATCCTGTGAGTGCTCATCATTCACCAGGCTTTTTAGCCCGGGCTTAAAGAAAAACAGCGTCTGAAATGAATACGCTGTCACCTCTCATTCCACTCCGCTGTGAGAGAGGGTGTTGTTCCTGTGGAAAGGCGGCCCGGGGACTCTCGGGTTTTACCGTGCCACGCTCTTTTTCTGTGGCATTCACTTTGAGGCCCTCCGCCCCCTCCCTTGTTCCCCTCCTTTGCCTCCCTCTCTCCTTCTCTCTTTCTCCTCAAACCCCCACCAGACATGTCTGACAGTCTGAACTCGACGCGGGCTGCTCAGCAGACTACAAAACTCATTCATCTGTGGCCTCCGACGGTCAAATCTGGATCCAATAAAGCAGCACACTATTGATCCCTTGTCTGGGGACGGCTACCATGGCAGCTCTTCACCACTAGAGGGCTCTCCTATCCAGGGTAGAGGCTCAGTTGGATCCACTGCTGCAGGCATATTAGCAATTTTGGGGGAGCATTCAATTATTCACATATGTGCATGTGTGTGTGTGTTTGTGTGTGTGTGTGACCCCGTGAAGCTGGTGGACGGGTAAAACAAACTCATTTGACCAGAGTGTGACCAAACATTCACTTAGGTTCCCAAACTGTTCCCAAACTAACTCAACTGTTGCTCATCATCGTTTTCATGCTACAGCTGAAGTCCCCGCATATACACTAGCATGTACCTACACAGTGGCATGGACCTAGCCCTCCTTCCCATACCCTCGGGGCTCAAGCAAACGTGTAAAACGGAAAACAGACGTGGCCTGGTTCAAACAAACACACAGTTCTTCAGAAGAGAGAGCGGGGCTATTGTTTTCACAAATGCTGAGAAAAAAAAAGAGGAAAAAACAGACTCGCCCAACAAGGGACGACCTACTAAAAGGATAAGGCTTGCAAAGCTATAACTTCAAAGAAGAAGAGAGAAAGTAGGCCCAAAGTGTGTGTGTGTGTGTGTGTGTGTGTGTGTGTGTGTGTGTGTGTGTGTGTGTGTGTGTGTGTGAGACTCCTGGGGCACTGTTCTGAACACCCTGGCAAAAAACCCCACAACATTCTTTCCCATTCCTTAAAGAGACAGAGTCCCACCACCGTTAAGTGGCGAAAGAATGAAAAACATTGCAGCAACGTTAGCCAGTGTATTTTTATATTGCTGTCTGTGAACCACATGGCTGTGTGATTAACTTCTACCAAGCCAGACACTTTGCATTTGCATTGTTTTAGCCCATTAAAGTAATTACCCACATTTTTTCCCCATTTTACTCCTGGTTATTTTTGTCCTATATGAATGAATAAATAAACAAATAAATAAATAAGATACGATAAGATAAGACAAACCTTAATTAGTCCCATCAATTGAATAGAATAAAGTAGAATAAAAATACTCAACCGAAAGGACAGTATAACATGTGCACTAGGAATTTAAAATAGAATAAAATGTATACTTTTTACAATACACTCATATTATGCCTGTGACTAAACATTACCATTGTATGCAATAACAATGGTAATGTTTACATAGAGTAGACTTGTGCTATTATAAGAATAATGCATGTGTAAATACACAAGCTGGATTAGTGCACCAATGAACACAGCACTTATAATTACATAGTTATGCATGTATTATTAATGTGTAATTAAACAGTTATTACACACACTTGAAATAAAGTGGGACCCAAACTTTCACTGGAGTCACATGACGTGCACTACAGCTCGCTTGCAGCTCACTGAAACACAGCTTAATTGTAACAACCATCCCATTTATTTAAGTCTGATGAAAAGGTGATAAAGCATCATTTTCTTCGGCTCACTGTTGTAGCGATCTACTTAGATCTTCCTACGGTGAACAAACATGCACTTTTCCAGAACATGACCTCTTTGTTGGACCTAAAAAAACACCTGGATGGACAAACTGTGTCTGAAAGGTCTTTGCTTTCTGGGTGACATTGTTTTCTACAGTCTGCCCATGCTATTTCCAGATTATGGTCACTTTACATTAGTCATGAGGTCCTCTCTGGACATGGAGATGTCTTCAGAATCCAAATGATGAAAATTATAATAGAAAAACAATTATAACATGCATCACAAAACTTTAAATATGCCCCTGGATCCTAGGACCTGAAGATTCTTATATAAAATAGTTTCAAAGCAAAGTGAAGTGTTTCAAATCATATCAAAGTATCCTCTGTGTTTAGCCATCCCATAAATAAATGCCATGTAATAGACTAACAGAAACATAAAAGTATTTTAAAAAATACATAAATCATGCTGTTCTTCTTGTACTGTGGGTTTTACTATGTTGAAATCCCACCAGTTTCTGATTGGGAATTATGAGTTGGAAGATGTTCAAATGGACGTTTCCCTTTTGGAAGTTGGAAACTTCCCACTCATGTATGCAGCAATTTTCCTCACTTTCTAAGCAGAAATTCCCTCGGGAGTACGGTACGTATTCTCTGGAAACTGGACCTTCAGAGCTTTGGTATGAAAAGAAATACTTGAAGAAAATCTGCGATTTTCCACTGACTGAATATGAATCATGCAGTTGCATCGGGCGACTGATAGAGGGCAGAGTTGAGCTTTGGATTTCATTTACAGCCCTGCTCTGCTAACATCAGTCCTTTCAAAGTGTCCCATTTGATGTAAACACCCTCCAGTTGCATTAGGTTGCATTGCAAATACACATACTAGAAATATGCTTCAAACTGCTTTTCTAGGCTGTAAACATGGTCCCAGCGACCGAACAGCACAGAAAAATGACTGAACGACATTCTATGTGCAACAAATGTAACAAATAACCTGTCATGTCACAAATGTTTGTACTTTTGAAACTCGTATCTTGTTTACTGAAGCGTCAGCCGGTGAACCCTCACCCAAACACGGCAGCAGCTGTACTCGAACTGGAGCCTAAAATAAAGTAAACTGGTGTGCGACACGGGTGCACACGCTTGTGCACTCATGCGCTCATGCGTGCACACCCACACACACACCTGTACGATTTAGAGCATTGTTATCTGTAGCCTATATCTCATACACAGGCCTCCTGCAGAACGTTTCTGTCTACAAACATTTCGCAAAATGTAGTTTCAGTACCATTTTACTAGTTCAAATGGCTGCAAAAGACTCTTATAAATAAATACAATAAAGCCTTACAGTCAGATTTAAACACACCACAGCACACAAGGAGAAGAGTGTGAAATTATTTTTCTGCATTTAACACATTTAACCCCTTTAACTCATTTAACTCATTTAACTCATTTAACACATTTAACACATTTAACTCATTTAACACATTTAACCCCTTTAACTCATTTAACTCATTTTACTCATTTAACTAATTTAACCCATTCAACTAATTTAACTCATTTAACTCATAAAACACACTTAACTTGTTTAACCCATTTAACACATTTAACTCATTTAACGCATTTAACACATTTAATTCATTTAACCCGTTTAACTCATTTAACCCGTTTAACTCATTTAACCCATTTAACACATTTAACCCATTCACCAAGTGAAGCAGCAGGCAGGCAGTGATGCAGTGCCCCCACGAGGAGTGTGTGGGGATTGTTCGAGGAGACCTCAGTGGTGTCATTAGCAGTGCTGTGATTTGAACCTTATAACCTTCCAATCACAGGGTCAACTCCCACCAGGCCTCCAGCGGATGTAGAAATATGTAATGACTTATTCAACAAGTGTCATTTGTCATTTGCTTTTTGTAGCCCAAATGGACAAAAGTAGCCCTTAGGACTGATGAGGATTGTTGTAGTAAGTCTATTAATGCTCATGACAGCTGGCAAACAAGGCATGACATTAAGCTTCATGAGTGCCTCCTTTCTCATGTACAAGTGTTTCAAGCAGTCGTTGACGAAGGAAAGGGGGACTGCGTGTCTTTAGGCTTGAAACATCTATGTTTTGGTTTTGATACCGCACTGGCACGGCCGTTAATTAGAGTAACAAGCGCTGAATCAACAGACAGAGAGAACGAAACAGAAAAACAAACGAGGAGGGAGGGAACCCCATGTCCATTTCCTCAATGAAAAATCACAGCACAGGATGGACTCTACATCCTTCAAACATCAGCTCTGAGGATAAAAATACCTCTAGCTGGTTCTGTGGGGTAGAGGCGAGGTCAGTGTGTATCTGTCTGTGTGTGTGTGTGTGTGTGTGTGTGTCTATCCTGTTGTGAGGAGAGGATGTGGGAGTTCCACAGCTCCAGACCGTAGCAGTGATAGCAGCAGTGAGAATAGAGGCTGATTATTTATGTGGTTGTAATCTAGCCCCCACCCCCCACCCCCCCACCCCATTCGCCCCCAAAACCAGCCGCCCTGACATTAATTATGGCCGGGGCTCCGCTCTGTAAACAAAACCCCAAACCTGCTCACGCTGCTCTGCGGGTCACCGAGAGAGGCTCGGTAGGCATCTGGCACTGGGTCACACAGGCTAATGCTAATGCTAACACACTAACACCAGCTGTAACACCTGGAGGAGGCCACAAACCAAAATATAGCCGAGTGATTCTGGAGCACTTTAAAGCTGTAAACTGTGACTGCCTGTGTGGGGCCCACAGCTCAGGCCCTCACGCTTGTAACTCAGTATTAACTTCATAGTTGTGGTAGCTGCCGAGGAATAGATTTTAAATAATAATTGAATTACTCCACAGGACCACTGTGAACAACTCAGCCGGCGGCACATATATATA
>JBBPDE010000017.1:17014573-17026843 GCA_037974605.1 Nannopetersius ansorgii | reverse complement strand
ACACACACACACACACACACACACACACACACACACACACACACACACACACACACACACACATACACACACTTTCCTCAGGCTTATAGGCTGTGATTCATGCCGTTGTCACTGCAGCTACAGGGCTACAGACAAAGCACTGGGTAATGGAGTTTGACCACACACACACACACACACACACACACACACACACACTTCTCACTGCTGTTGCCCCACACGCACACACAGACACATTTCTCATTGCTAAACACACACAAACACACCAATTTCTCACTGTCTGGGGTGTGCAAGGCGTTTATCACACACTGTAACACATCATCTGTAATGCCAGACACACGCACACACGCACGCACACACTCACTCACTAAAACACTGTGATTAAGTATAAAGTCAGTGATTTGCTTGGTCTTTGTCAGCAGTTCTGCTTTGGATATAGTAAATTCATCCACTCCTTACACACACACCCTGGCCCACTCCCTTGTGGGTTCATGGTCCTGCCCATGTTAAAGGATCAGTTCAGCAAAGCATCAGGCCTCCACAGATGTTCACCACCTCCAGATGTGGTTGATCAGTCGACGTGTTGCGTTCAGTCGGGTCTATATTTGTCTTCTTTAGTTCAGAGCTGGAGATACGAGGCTAACGTCACTAGAAGTTAAAAGTCACCCGAATCTTTTACTGTAAACACAAACCCGAAACTTTTCTGGACCTTTCATTAAAGTGAATAAGACTTGTGGATGTGGTTTAGAACACAGTATGACTTACTGTAAGCTGTAAAAACAGCGCTACAGGCCGTTTCAGATGACACCAGGACTGCTGTTCACAAAGCAGGACTGATCTGGGATCATTTTTGCTCTGTTCCTCTGTATGGTGATAGGAGCCTAGTGGGTAAAACACTTGCCTGTGAACCCGATAAAACACTTAACCCTCAGTTGCTCAAGACGGACTGTCCCTGTGTCTCTCTGAAAAAGGACGTCTGCCAAATGCAGTGAATGTATTTATGATGTCACAGAAACTGACTCTAGATCAGCTCTCCTGCTCTCGAGGCGATTTGTGAAAACAGACCTTGTTGTATATAAAGGCGCCACAGCGTTTAGCTCTAGTTTATGTTCATCTTAAGTTCATTTTAACAGCTCACACTAAGTCATATGTGTCCTAAACCATGTCTAACATGTCAAGTCTGATTCATCTTAATGAAGATTCAGTTCAACTTATCAAAAGTGGTTCTGAATTTATAGTGTTTTGCGTGTTTATATTTGAAGAAATCAGATTAGTAAAAATAAAATGAAACATAAAAATCTGCGGGTTTTGCCACTCACTTGGGGCAGAATCTATCCTTAAATGTTCTCCTGAATTCAAAGATTTTGCTTCGTAAGACCTGAAATAAAAGAAATCTGGGCTTTTTTTTTAAACCCCTGGAGTTGTTATCATTGTTGTTATTTTAATTACATAAATTTTGGCTCTATGTGATATAGGAACACCAAACAAAGCTCAACATGACGTCCGACACCTCGACACAAACCAGGTGATCTTCCATAGAAGGAGTTATTTGGCTTTATGATGATTTTCTATTTGTTGCACTGCCCGGATCTGTGCTGCTTGGGTTTTACAGTTAATCCTGATTAAGCAGCCCAAACTTGTAGCAACTGTAACATTTGAGCGTATGTGTGTTACTGCTTCAGTTCATTTTCACAGAGCAGATCTATCAGTAACCAATGTGTTACCAATTTCTCTCTTTGTGGGGACCACATGGGACCAGGATGATGAAAACAGGAACACTGTGCGGACATTAGGGGATATTAGCCACACACACTCATACAAAAGACCATGGAACCACCACCCATCAGTAACCATTAGAGTGTGTGTGAGAGAGAGAGAGAGAGAAAGGCTGGTGTGTGTGTGTTTGTGAGTGAAAGGAGCTGGTGTGTGTGCATGTGAGAGCTGAGCTGGGCTGGTGGAGCAGATGTTGGCTGCTTGGCTTACAAACAGCTCTGGAAAATTTCCCGGCGATATCTGGAGAGGTTTATAAACAAGAGTGCTCTAAAAATAACGGCCGCATTCAGTGCTGCCTCACTCCACTCACTCACACAGACACACTCACACGCGCACAAAGTGGTGCGTGCTTAGCAGCTGCTGTGTTTGAAGTTGGTGTGACGGGGCCTTTTTGAAGAGCTGCAGTTTAAACAGTGCTTCCGCATCTGACCCTAATCTACTGCCCCAGCCCAGTTTAGTCCAGCCCACGCTAGTTCAGACTTGTCTAGTTCAGCCCAGTTTAGCTTACACCAGCCTACTTCAGGCCAGTCCAGTCTAGTCTGTCTGGGCATTCTCCACTTTGATGGAGGTGTAAATATATATTTGTATACAGTATATATTTAAAAATATATAAAATATAAATATAGATTTTTTTAAGGTGTTTTTTCATGACAGGCCACAATAATGATAATGGTTTCAGTATTGAGTATTTGGCTACATAACATGCCTTTTAGAGCTCAGCAAAATTCTCCATCACTTCTGACATTTTCTGGAGTTAAAGGCTTATTTTCCACTGTTTTCAAACATTTTCATCATAAAACCAGGAGAAAAATGTTACAAGATTTCAAAAAATAATCTTAAACCCTAATAATAATAATCAGCAAAAAAAACACACAGTACACTCCACCCCCATAGTGTCTATAAAAAATGGTAATACGTTGTAATAATACAGCTGTGATTTAAAAACCGACATATTCAGGAATTGCATCCACAAAATAAACATGAATAATAAAAGAATCAGATTTTTTTATGTGCAGTAATATTTTATTTCAACTATACATGCCGTGTTAAAAAACAAAAATCAACAAAAATATCCTTAACAATGATGGTATTATTTACATGTTCACAGTACAGTTTTTTGCAAGATATCTACACGTTAAAATACTCTGAAAAAAAGAGTCCCAGTTTTGCACAGTAAAAAAAAAAAGAAAAAAAAAGAAAGCAGCGCAGGGGCCGATGGGTCTGGAGCAGTTGGCTGAAATGTAAAGGCTTCATTTCAAATTGCAACCGAAAAACTGGGTTTGTATTGCAATATACAAGGCAGTGGAGCGTCCGGCGGCTCGGCAAGGGCAGCTACGCTAATACAATCATTGCATGTAAACAAATCCACCGCGCCGGGCCGGAGAACCGGACACGAGATGTCGGGTTTTCTTTTCCTCAAATCAACTGGAAAACAAAAGCAAGCCTCGTTTGCGAAACCCCTCGTTACGGATGGATGAGCAGTCTGTCTACAATACCAGTCAAAAGTTTTACCACGTATCCATTTATTTTATAAGCTGCAGATTTGTTTTTCTTGCTAAACATTGGACAGTTGTTGAACTACACATGAAAATATCTCAAATAAAAGTTTTCTTTATAAGAAACTTTATATCTGTAACAGTGCATGTCTGACTTTACTTTAAATGCACTAGTTAACGGTTTCATCACTTAATAGCTAACAGCTCTAACATTTATTTGGTGACATTATAATTATATTTGGTGACTTTTTGTAGGTCAGTAGTGATTAATAAAATGATGACATTTTCTGGTTAAAAAAGGGACTCGAATGGGGAACATACTGCAAATGTATTTGTTAGCAAAGAACAGTGTGAGTGTATTTTAGAACATTTCCATGAATAACAAATTCATGTGAAAATCTTTTGACTGGTAGTCTGGACACACTCTCTAAATGACTGGAAAGAAAGAAAACCCCCTTTCGCATTCCTTCGCCCCACATTGTGTGCCGTGACCACGACGGCCAAACGGGGTCAAAATAAAAGTCTTTTTAATAAGGCACAGAATACACAAACCCAGGTACACTTGCCTCGGAAATATCCATAATCATATATTTATATATTTACAGTAACGTCATTACCGGCATGACTCTGTAGGACACATTGGTAGATGTTACGATAATCGATTTAGTGGCATCTTGCTCCCTGTTCCCACGGGAGGCCTTCCAGGGGCTACGCACGTCCCAGATGGTGAACTGCGCCTCGCTTGGTGGGCAGAATGGGCTGTGTTTAGTACAGTTTTAATATAATAACTCAAACTAGGTATGAATGAAATGTTTCTACACAGGACCAAACCTTTCAAAAGGCCTGAAACCATTTCCCCAATCTGGACAAGACAGGATTACATTATTTGACCTGAAGGGACATAAAGGCTGTCTTTATGTCCTGGACCTTTTAAGCATTAAGGTTTCAATTGTCTAATGAAGGGAAATGGGGAAAGACCACGGCTCTGGCAAGTCAACAGCACTGGGGGAAAACCACAAATCTGATTTGAGAAGCTATGGCTTGTGAAGTGCAGTCTGAGTCTACAGGCTTGACTGTATCTCCATAGGCCCAACTGGGACGTGGACCAACAGGATGGAACACAGGATGGAACCAGCCAGGCGTTGGTAGGGATGGGGGCAGGGGCTCAGGCCGAGCAGATCAATGCACAGGCACCCTAAACGCGCAAATTTTCATCTGACCCAGTAGCAGCAAAAAGTAAGTCTTTATTTTGTCATTTTTTAAGATCTTACTCAGTGAATTAAAAAAAGAACATCGTCCAAGTAGGCACCCTGGACACCTCCCCCACACACAGAAACGGTTTGATTAATATCTGCATCTCTGGCTCCATGCACACGCACACACACACACACACACACACACACACGCACTCACCAAGTGTGATGTTAACACACCCTGAAGTGGGTTTTTAGTTTTATGACGGTAATGACTGCAGCTGGAGAGAAGCCAGCTGTAAGTGCATCCTTTTGTGTGAGCGCCAAATGCGGACTGGTTAACCCCAGAGGCTAGTCCTCCAAAAATAAAAACGGCAATACTCTGTCCCTCCCTCAGATGCAGCTAAAAGCATGAAGCATGTTCTCTCGCACGAACGTGCCCCGTCGTTTTGTCCTCTTTAGAACAGTTTTTGCCTGATGCGCGCCGCCCCCTCCCTCCGCCGGCCTCGTTTCTGCTCAGTTTGCATCGAGCAGGACACTGCAGGGCGGCACAGACGGACAAGGAGGCTTTCTTCAAGTATTTCCATGACTTTAGAGTCCACCGCTGCTGCACCCAGGACTTCTGACCTCAGGCGACCCTGCCGCCTTGAAGGCCAGAGACCTCCATCATCTGTCATTCAAAGTTTTTGCATGGCATCGAGAAAAGTTAACAAGAGCCAGCATTTCCTTTCCAAAGCTCTGCTGTGATCTACCCAGGCATCCAGGTATGCCCATGTTCAGACCCTCCTAGGCCGATAAGCTTATTTTCTTTACTGTCCTGTTCGTGGAGTATCCGGCCTTTTGCCAAAGCATTCAGCAAGAGAACATCCATGAACGTTCATGTTTGGACCCTAAACAGGCCGAAAGGCTTATTTTATTTAACTTCCAGTGTCCTGTTCGTTTGTTACATGCTCCACAAAGAAGGAGACCAATCAGTAGCTGTATTTGTTCACAACCCTCATTTGAGCACCCTGTGGCACAAAGCTGTTAGGTTTGGGCGGCACATCGGGTTTTAGTGAGGCTGTCCGTTTGATGCTGGTCCGTGGCAGAGAGCCATGCCCGCTGTAGCTGCTCTGCCGGGACACTGAGGGTGTCATGGCCATTGACATCCCATGCGAGTCCAGTCTAGAGGGTGGTGTGGGTGGCACATAACCACCCCTGCTGAAACTGGGCTGGCGGGTCACCATCACCCCATTGGGTGAGTGTAACCCTTTGGGTGGAGATGAGATTGAGTGGCGCTGAGAGGATCCCCGGTGGTACCTTTGCCTCTCCAGTGTACCACCTGGTTGGCCAGTGGGTGATGTGGGTGTGGAGGGCACGTCCACCCGCTTAGTTGGGCTGTTTCTGGGAAGTGAGGAGGATGGAGAGTACAGAGAAGCCTCCCGGCTTGGGACCTTGGGCGGGATTTCTGCTACGTTGCCCAAAGGTTCCAGCATCAAGTGTTGTCGAGGACGAGGCACCTCAACCGTGATCCCCTTTGTGGGGTTGGGGGTGCTATTACTCTCATTTAGGTGCTTCAGAAGGTCATTTAGCGTGTTCCTGGCATCCACCGAACGTCGTTGTTCCTTCCGGCTGGACTTGGAGCCATGATGTTCAGAGTTCTGGACCTTCTTCTCTGGCCGGGAACCATCAGGACTCGATGTTCGATGCTCATGTGTTGCATTGGGAAGCACCACAGCACTCGGGATTTGATGGTTCCCAATAGCAGGATGTGTAGGAGAGCTTGACTGAAGGTACTGGGGACTTTTGGGCACGCCATCCTTGCGCCCAAGCTTCCCCTGGGGCCTCTCCCACTGGTTCTTGACTGGCTGCAAGGACTTCTGCTGAAGCACAGGTGTAGATTCTGGAGTGGGCAACGCGGTCAGGTCTGGATTCTGGCCATTGAGAATCATGGTCTTAGCGTCCGGCGATGGTGGTACCTCTTTACCGCTATTGAGCAGACTGGAGTAGAGCTTGGGTGTATCCATTGAATGCGGGTACTCCTTCACCGGGCTTTCAAAGAGGCCGTTGAGCTTGGCGAAGCTCCCTGTGGAGTCTGTGCACGACTGCGCCGACTCCGCATCCTTGTGGATCTTGCGGGGTTTGCGCAGGAACGCGTCACGGTAGCAGTAGACAACCATCCCGGCAATCAGCGCCCCCAGGAGGAAGGCCCCAAAAACACACGTGATGAGGATGTTCATGTGGACCAGCTGGTTAGAATCACCCGACCGTATCTCCCACACACCTGAAACACACATACAGTCCAAGAACATGTTAGCTCTAACTCATAGGCACCCTCCACTCTGCTTCCTGCTGACATTCCAGCAGAAAGATATGAATCTGGTCCCCCTTTCCCCTGTAGGTATTTTGTCATTTACAGGATTTTTTGTCTTGATAACTGGCAATCTGAGCCTACTAAAGCATTTACGTTATTGTAAGAAGAAGAAAGTGCCAAGGATAGAGGCTAAAGATTATATTAGTGAAGACCGTCCATTCAGCGGCTATAAGGTTTTAAGAATTGTTGTGGCATGCCTATAAATAAAGATGGTTAGTGTTTTGGTTGGGTTGAGATGAGAGTTTTCGCTTCAAGCCAAGATAACCGAGATCATATTGAGAGGAAAGGTTTATCAGGGTCTGTTAGCATCCGCAGGCATTCGTGAGTGTTAGTACGTCTTTAACCGTGCGCTGTAACAGTGGTGGGCAAGGCCTTCGGGAGGATTTCCTAAAACCCAAAGAAACGAAAGAAAATAAAAAGAAATCTAAATAGATAAGAACGAAGGAAAGTAGAAAGAGAAGGAGACCAAAACCGAATACAATTCTCAGATGTTAAAGAAAGAAAGCCTTATATGGAGATACAAAAAAGAATGTCTTGCAGAGATGAATGGGAAATAAAGCTCATGTTAACCAAAGCTGTCTGATGAAGAATAAACAACAATACAACTGAAAAAAAGGAAAAAGAAACAATGTGAGCTGATGGGATCTGAGCACAGCTGCTAGCGTCATCTTACTGAGCTTGGAAAACGAAATTTCGAGCACATGGTTGTCTTAACTTAGCTAATACCCCATGGCTGATGGATCTTTAAAGCTTCAGAGAGTGACCTCTCTTGCTCTTTCTCTCTCTCAGATGACTGCTAGCAGCAACAACACTGCAGGTCAAAGGTCTGGGGATGTTTAGCCTTTCAGAAAATATTAGCATGTTTACTGTCAGCAACTTAAATAACCAGGCCTGTGAGAAAAGAAATACCACACAGAATAATCATGATGATAATTAAAAATTATTGAAAGGAGCCATTCTTTCCAGGCATTCCTGCCGATACAGATACCAATTTTTGAAGAACATGTACAGTACTGTGCCAAGGTCTTGAGACCCTCCCCCACTTCTTTAAATCACCTTGTTGGTGCGGAGTACTATTTTATTCCTGTCAAAATATCTTCTCTTTAACAAACGAGGCAGAATAGATGAATAAAATTGTAATACATGTTTTTTACTGAAACACACAACAAAGTGCTTAAATATACAAGGATCCTAGATAAAGGAGTTCCAACCACTCCGCATTCAGCACCCCCAGTATACTGCCTGCACCTTTTTCTTCACTGGTTCAGGCCTTTAGTTGGGTGGTCTTTGTTCTGCTTGAATGATTCATATGTAGGTCACTGTGTGGCTTAACAAACAAGAACATTTCTCAAGACCACGTTAAAACACACAAGGGCATCTGGATACAAAGAAATGAGGGGTGGCAAAAGACCCAGTACTGAAGTTTGTTTTTTTAGTTACAGTCACGGACATTTTTGTGTGTGATACTCTCCTCATATGAAGCCTGCTTTGTAACGTTATTACAGTAACAACATTCTGAAAAGCTTGGCATCGGCACAGCCTTGGACAGGCAACGTATTACCCAGATTTCCATGCAGCAGTGCAGCACTGCTCCCATGTAAGGCCTTACCATCCAGCACCCCCGGGAACGATAGGGGGGTGTCTGGTTCTCCTCCGAGAACAAATTTCCGTGAGCCAAAGAGTGTGGGAGGCAGAGAGGGAACGGTTTGGGGTGATTCTACGGGGCCTGAGGCGGCAGACGGCGTGACCGACGGTGCTGGTAACTTCATGTCTGTGGCAACAAACACATTATTCACAAACGGCACAGGTGGAAGGCAAAGCACAGCG
The DNA here is from genome assembly GCA_037974605.1 of Nannopetersius ansorgii. Classification (NCBI taxonomy): domain Eukaryota; kingdom Metazoa; phylum Chordata; class Actinopteri; order Characiformes; family Alestidae; genus Nannopetersius; species Nannopetersius ansorgii. The sequence continues at coordinate 17,018,204 of JBBPDE010000017.1, read as the reverse complement.
CTCGCAGGGTCGGACGCCCAGCACAGGGACCCAACACTGGCTTCTTTAAAGCGATAGTTCCGTCAAAAATCTCAAATTAAAACTACTCCCAAATGCAGCTGTTTGGCCGAGACATGCCTGGTTTCTGAAGTTTGCTACAAGTCTACAAGACTAATGTAACTTGCTATGTAAGTTAGTTTCCCAGGATAGCAAAGGGCTGCACAATACGTCGTCTACTAACTGTTACTGTTATATCTGTCCATGCAATACTGACATTGAAGAAACCGGCAATATGCAAATGAGCCTCTAACCACTCACAGTGTTTCTGTCAAGGTGACCAATCATTTACATTTTATGGCATTTGGCAGACACTTTTATCCAGAGTGACTTCCATTCCCTAACTACAGGGGACAGTCTCCCTGGAGCAACTTGGGGTTAAGGGAACCCAATGGTTCCTTGCTCAGGAACCCAATGGTGGTGCTGGAGGTAGGATTCGAACCTGCGACCTCTTAGTCCGGAGGCAAGTATCCTACCCACTGAGCTACCTCCACCCTCCAAACGTGTTGCTACATGATTGGGTGGGGCTAAACTGCTGTAGTCAGGACGAGGAAATATATTAAAGTGTATTTTGAATCACAAAAACTGTACGTGGGCTGTTTTTACCTTATATGGGCTGTGGAGGAGTGAACAAGCCATTTGAAGCAATATTTATAGACTTCTTAATTCTATAAAACTGATGATATAGGTTATTTAATACCTTGAAAGGAATCAAAATCACAAAATGAAGCAGTAAAAATCACAATACTGATATTTTGTCATTATCGTGCTGCTGTACTGTTGACTATAAAACATTTAGACAATTTTCCAGCTATTTTTAGCCTCTTAGCTTCAGTGTTACCAACTTCAGACGTCAGGCAGCTCTCAGCTGAACGACTACATCAGAGGTTGGGGAAGGGATTTTAATTTTTTTACAGAACTATTTTGTTCTATCACTACTTTTAGAAAGCTGCTAACGATGGCATATCAGGTTCCGGCAGGACATGAATCTCTGAGACACAATACCGGCTGAAAAGGGGAGTTGGAGGGAATATCCTCCAGAAAACAGGAAAAAGGAGGAGTGGGGAGGGTGTGGGAGAAAGGCCCGGTGATGACAAGTCATGCAGGGGATGAAAACAGGTGGAAAGAGAGAACGACGAAGTAGCGACAGGTGAGAGATGTTTAAAGGTTCTTTAGCCTGAAGAACCAAAGCCCTGGAGATGGTAGAGGTGGTGAAGAAGAAGAAGATGATGATGATGAAGATGATGAAGACGAAGAAGCGGTGTGGTGAGGGGTTTAAATGGCAGCAGTGCAGGACGCAGAGCGAGAGAATGCTGAACTCAAGGAAAGAAAACATTGGAGTAAAGGAAACTGACCAGACGTTGGGTCGCCATATGATTTGAAACCTGGTGCTGAAGCAGTAGTCAAAAACTCTAAAGGAATTAAAGGAACAAGAAATCAGCATAAAATAAGGAAGAAAAAAAAATCTCAAATCAAAAAAAGAAAACCCCTACGATTTTCACAATGTTCATAAAGAAACCTCCAGTCCCGCCCCTGCGGAGCCGCTGCAGTGGACAGGGCTCGGGTGCTCCACATCAGCATTAGTAACGTATGGCAGTAAGTGTGTCTGTGTGTGTGCGTGTTTATGCAGTGGACGGTTCCTAGTATGAGCTAATGCAGGATTGAGAAAAAAACACCTAACTCACCATGACAATCACCAAGACCTGCTGTGTTCCCAAACTCAACATCCTGCTCAAAACCAGACCTGAGAGAGAGAGAGATAGAGAGAGAGAGAGAGAGAGAGACAGTGTGGGGGGAGGGGGTGAGTGTCCTGCACATTGACCTCTGTTTATTCATTAAGAATAAAGCTGTGAAACAGTGAACACATTCATTCATTAACAACAGGGCTGTGCGTGTGTGTGTGTGTGTGTGTGTGTGTGTGTTACTGAACTTACTGAATGGCTGCTGGAATTCTCTCACAGGCTCCATGGGGCATCCATCCACAGTACGGATCTCTGGAGGCAATACACGCCCTGAAACGCACACATACACACTATAAGAAAACCGGTAACACACACAAACTGTGGCACACCTGCCCCGCAGTACACACACCGACACAGAGTAACACACTGTAACGTGACCTAAAACACATGCAAACACTGTAACACAACCTGTACAACCCGAAACACACACATACTAACTAACACAATGTGTATCGTGTAGACATATGCTGTAACACAATCTGCAACACACACTGTAGAACAACATGTAACACACAGTAGAACATCACCTGCTGGGTGTGTTCAGTCTGTTAGTGTGTATTGATGTCTGGAGGTCTGGAGGTGTTTATGTAAACCGTTTAACGATAGTAAATATGACTTTGATCAGATGACGGATGAGCTTTGCATTACACAGTCTTGCCCTGTGTGTGTGGCACTCACTTGTGGCAGGTTTGGTGTCTCTCACAGCGGCTCAGTGGAATCCGCACCACACAGCTAGAAAACGCCACGAACAGAGTGTGTGAGTCTTTATCCAGGTGGAAGGACACAATCTGCCGGTCGTCCTCATTACTGGACAAACACCTGCAGAGAGAGAGAGAGAGGGAGAGGGAGAGGGAGAGACAAGAGAGAGAGAGGGAGAGAAAGAGAGAGAGAGAGAGACGAGAGAGAGAGAGAGAGAGAAACTGTTATCACGTTGTCAAGACTGCACAGCAGCACAGAATACACTCTCGATTAAACAATAAATTTCTTTTGGTGTCTTAATCAGTACAATGTCAGGAACAGTGAATGAATACATAGATAATACTAATTAATAAAAACTGCATAACAATAACAATATAGGGCCGGTTTCCCAGACAGGGATTAAGCCTAGTCCTAGATTATGTAGTGCTGGGAATAGACATTTTCCATTGAAAAGGAAAGGGTAGTCCAAGATTAGGCTTAATCCCTGTCTGGGAAACCAGCCCTTAGTGTTCATTTTAAGAAGAAAGTGTGATTGAGCAGCTTAAGCAGTTTATTTTGTAGGGTGTTGCCATGTGGTTTCAGTGGTATCCCATCTCATTGCTAGGGTGTTTCTAAGTGGCTGCTATACGATCTCCGGTGATCATGTGATTGCTAGGGTGCTGCATAAAAATGAATAAATGGATGTGAGGGACTGATCCTGCTGAAAGTGGTGTTTATGCAGAGATTACAGATAGATAAAAGTACATGGAGAGAAGGAAAAGACTGAAAAGACTGGTCTTACTTGGCCTGGTTGAAGACATCAATCTCCTCTAGCAGGACACTCTCGTTAAGTGACAGCGCTGTTGTTTTCACAAGGACCTTCAGGACCACGCCGCCCTCCGAGCCAATAAACACCACTGTGTAGTTCTTAAAGGGGCCAGCGGCATTGTCTACGGCTAGAGCAGTCAGTCTGTACCTGCAAAACATTACAATATTAAAGCAACCTGAAGTTGTTAAAGCCTCCATATTCACTAATTTTCACTCCCTTTGGTGGTTCATTCTAATCGCTCCCAGAACTCATAATATGAATAATCACAACCAGAAAAGTGATTATATGAAGTTTCAGAGTTAGCAATTCCAGAAAAGTGATTATATGGGCCCTTTCAAATATTGAA
>JBBPDE010000017.1:16892964-16910696 GCA_037974605.1 Nannopetersius ansorgii | reverse complement strand
GAGAGAGAGATAAAGAGAGAGATGGAGAGAGAGAGGGAGAGAGAGAGAGAGAGAGAGAGAGAGAGAGAGAGAGAGAGAGAGAGAGACGTGCGCTCCGGATAAGTCGTGAACGAGAGGGAGACGAAGAGAGAGCGCGAGAGAGAGATACAGAGAAAAAGAGAGAGAGGGATAGAGAACTAAAATGAGTTTTAAAAAAAACAGCCTGTTATATATTGTTACTGTTCTCACTGCTACTCATGTCAACATATGATCTGTTTTTCAGATGGATGAATATCTCAGAAACAAATCTACAACCATATTATTTCCAAAAACTTGAATCAGACAGGAACTTTAATAAGGCTGGGACAGAAGCCAAAATGTATCTAAACTTCGGTTCAAATAACCTTAAGAAAGGCCCGAAGAGCTTGAGGGAGATAGCCCTTTGTGCGTACACCATACAATACATTTATAATACACTGAATTCCGCAATGCATGAGGGTAGAACAGACTATTTTAAGAATTTCAGGCTGATCTCTTTGCACTTTCTGGTAACAGATGCCATACAAACATTTAATCCCCATCAGACATGCCAGACCACCTACCACTGCAATTAAGCTCACATTAAAATCAAAGGCACATTAGTGCGATTCGGCAGTTTTGGATCTACATCGCGCAGTCCAAGCCAAAAAGTTGTTTTATTATCAAGACAGGCCATGGTGCGCGTATATCCTGTGTTTCAGTTTATGCAGGAGAGGATGATAGTAATTCCTCCATATGAACGGTTCAAAGCAAAAGCCATACCAACTCCTGTGGAATTAAATGAGTATACTTTACAGAGTAAAGCATATCTTGTGTGATTTATTGTATATATATACATATATATATATATCACAGGAGGCTTCTATTAGTCTACAGGTGAAACAATGTTTCGCCAAGAAAAATAATACAAAAAAATCTTCATAACTTTCACTTTTTTATTGGTGTGAATGAAACAAAAAATGCTCATAAAGGCACATAAGGTTGCTCTCCGGGTTTCAACTCCTCAACAGTGTTACAGTTGCATACGGCTCTGGTCAAAAATTTGTAACAGCGCCACACCCAGCATTTCAGTGAAACATGCTTCAATAGCGTCCCCATTCATTTCAATGTAAATCTCCTTAGACCTCGTAGATGTTCAAGCTTTCCATGGACTCAAATGCCTACTGTGATACGGTAGTTCTCCACTTCAAAATGACTGATATAACACGGTGGGCAGGTGATTCATTACATACGAGCGGGTAGCAGGTCAGTCAAAACAGAATTGTAGTCTGTAAAAGTAACATATAAGCAAAAATTTCTATGTATTAGACTCATGTGAAAATTGTCATTGTCACAGTGTGTTCAGTGCTCTCCACTCTAAACCCTCTAATGTTCCCCTAAAACGGGTCAACTCCTGGGAGGCCAGTCCTGCCGGGCGCTTCAATAGAATGCTTTTAATTTGTGTGTAATATATCATGGGAACAGGCGGAGTGTTAACGGGCCCGGGTGGGTGCGGATTGAATTTTGCTATAATCACGGGTGAACTGGGGGTGTGGTGTTGTAATGTACGGGTGCGGGCGGGCGCAGGTCTCCAAAAGCGGACCCGTGCAGGACTCTGCCATGCAGTACAGTGAATAAATGTTTTGCCCTTCATAAATAAAGAGACGCATACCTGAGCCGTACCCGAGCTGCACGATGGCAGGGCCAAAAGTGGGCCACAGCCGAGCTGACTATGTTACTGCTTTCTGATTGGTCAAAATGTCTTCACAGCATAGAATGAGGCCTTTGTTTTATCCAAGTGTGGTGAGAGGAAGTATTAACTTTTATTCATTTTGCTAATTTATTAGTACAGTGCATTAATTATCAGAGTGGGCATGAGTGGGCTCCACTTTACCACTGACCCAGTCGTGTGTGTATCACCTCCTTACTTTATTTTGCTAATTTATTAGTAAAATGCATTAATTATCTCGGTGGTCAGGAGTATATAAGGCTCCTCTCTGCCACTGACCCAGTCGTGTGTGTATCACCTCCTTACCCTGTGATGTGGTTTCTGTGGCTCTTAAAAGAGCCGTTGGGTTTAGCGTTGTTGTAGACGGGCGTTTTAACCCCTGAAACCGTAGAGCGTACTTCCCTGGCGCTTGAGGGTGTACACCACATCCATGGCAGTGACAGTCTTCCTCTTGGTGTGCTCGGTGTAGGTGACGGCATCATGGATAACGTGGATAACGTTCTCTAGGAAAACCTTGACCTTTGCAGCACTTTACAATGACGCTTATCACCTCCTTTACCGAGGCCCTTGCCACCCTTCCTTTCTTGAATTTTTATTGAATTCTCAAAACATCACATTACAAAATATCAAGGAGTAACAACAAACATCAACAAGACAAACTCACACTCCAGGGACGTCACTAGGATGGAAAGACAACAGGTTTTGGATACACTTCATTATTTGGCCAGAACTTAAGTCTCCAAAAACCAAAAAGGGGTCACCATAAGTATAATCCACAATTACAGAATGAATTTTTCGACTGGTGTCATTTAACCAACTTATCGGTAAATGCTCATACTTATATAAAAGGTCTGAGAAAATTAATTTATGGTATAGAGTTCCTATCCTACACTTACCTCTTTTCTTTTGCCTCCAATTCGTAATATCACCAATCCATTCGACTTGTCTTGCAATACCATTGGCTACAATTTTAATAAAAGAAATCTGCATTTTAATGGAAGGGTCAATTGCGCCCAGACCACCCTTGTCTCTTGCTTTATACAAGGCTTCACGTTTCATTAACTCTCTGGTCGTACCCCAAATAAAATTACAACAAATTTTAATAAATCTTTTCATCCATTTCTCTGAAGGTGGAAAATACCTGATAAAAATAAGGTTTTTGATAATAACTAAGTTTTCATAATATCAATCCTTTTTCTATAACTTAAGGTAAAACCACTCCATTTTCCTGACGCTTCCTTAATGCAGTCTTCCTTCTCAACCCAATTTTTTTCCATGCAGCCCTGGTTATCAATATATATACCCAAGACTTTGATCTCCTTGGATTCTGTTATGTCTATCAAAAACGTTTTATCCGAATCATCTGTAGACCTCCAAGACAGGATTGTCTCAAGGCACAAATCTGGGGAAGGTTACAGAAAAATGTCTGCTGCTTTGAAGGTCCCAATGAGCACAGTGGCCTCCATCGTCTGAAACTGGAAGAAGTTCGAAACCACCAGGACTCTTCCTAGAGCTGGCTGGCCATCTAAACTGAGCGATCGGGGGAGAAGGGCCTTAGTCAGGGAGGTGACCAAGAACCCGATGGTCACTCTGTCAGAGCTCAAGAAGTCCACTTTGGAGAGAAGAAAACCTTCCAGAAGGACAAGCATCTCTGCAACAATCCACCAATCAGGCCTGTATGGTAGAGTGGCTGGACAGAAGCCATTCCTTAGTAAAAGGCATATGGCAGCTCACCTGGATTTTGCCAAAAGGCAGCTGAAGGACTCTCAGACCACGAGAAACAAAATTCTCTTGTCTGATGTGACCAAGATTGAACTCTTTGATGTGAATGCCAGGCGTCACGTTTGGAGGAAACCAGGCACCACTCACCGCCAGGCCAATACCATCCCTACAGTGAAGCATGGTGGTGGCAGCATCATGCTATGAGGATGTTTTTCAGCGGGAGACTTGTCAGGAGAAAGGGAAAGATGACTTCAGCAATGTACAGAGACTTCCTGGATGAAATCTTGCTCCAGAACGCTCTTGACTTCAGACTGGGACGACAGTTCATCTTTCTGCAGGACAATGTCCCTAAGCACACAGCCAAGATATCAAAGGAGTGGCTTCAGGACAACTCTGTGAATGTCCTTGAATGGCCCAGTCAGAGCCCAGACATGAATCCAGTTGAACATCTCTGGAGAGATCTTAAACTGGCTGTGCCTCAACGCTTCCCATCCAAACTGATGGAGCTTGAGAGGTGCTGCAAAGAGGAATGGGTGAAACTGGCCAGGGATAGGTGGCCAAGCTTGTGGCATCATATTGAAAAAGACTTGAGGCTGTAATTGCTGAAAAAGGTGCACTGACAAAGTATTGAGCAAAGGCTGTGAATACTTATGTACAGGTGATTTCTCAGGTTTTTTTTTATTTTGAATAAATTCGTAAAAACCTAAAGTAAACTTTTTTTCATGTTGTCATTGGGGTGTTGTGTGAAGAATTCTGAGGAAAAAAATGAATGTAATCCATTTTGGAATAAGCTGTAACATAACAAAATATGGAAAAAGTGATGCTGTGAATTCTTTCCGGATGCACTGTATCTGTCTATCTATCTGCATGCTATCTTATTTCCTTTAGGAAATGCAGCTTTGTCTAGTATTATTGTTATCCCTTCTTATTTTTATTCTTTAAGGATTAATGCGGCTCAAACCTCTTAACTTAGAAACTTTGTTCTAACTCCGCTGCGAAGATTTTATTACAGACAAGCTGGCTATGTATTTTTCGTACTCATAAACTTTATAAATTATAAATGATTAATAATTAAAAATCGCTATTTTCAATGGGAGTGAATGAAGTGTACCGGTACTTTTTCACCATTGACTTCAATGCAGTTCATTCTAAGCTTTACGTCTCTGCAACGAACGGTTCATGATTATCTATATGTCTACCTATCTGTCTATCTATCTGCTCTGCATGTTGTCGTATTTCCTTCAGGAAATACAACTGTATGTCTCGTTTGAAACGTGTTCTTTATCTCATTTCGTCACAGAACTGTTGCGCAACGCTTTTCCGGGAAAGTGCGTCTTCGGCTGCGTGACGTCACGGTCACGTTTCAGGCGCGGAACCGCGGAGGAATACAGCCTCACCGCCAGCGAGTCCCGGCCTCGACGTATTAGGAGCTTTGGCTTTTGGTCAAAATTACGAATTATTACTAATGCATTACATTATAATACACTAGACTATTATATCATGCATCACATTACATTGTGTTACCCTCTGTAAACTCTTTTTGTAATTTATATTATATTATATTACATTATGATTAAATTCGTCCTATTGCATAGTGTTTAATGCATCTGGAAGCTGGAATTAAGGTGTTTTACAACATGTTAATTCTCTTCCGAGCCATTTATTGTGGAGAGTTAGATATGTATTTTAATTAGTCCAAGTCATACGATTTATTTAACACAACGTAATATTGTTGTGATTTGAACATATAGTGTTAGTATTTGGAGTAGTAGTATTAGGAGTATTAGCATTATTATAATTAGTATCGTTCTTCTTCTTCTTCTTATTATTATTATTATTATTAGTAGTAGTAGTAGTAGTAGTAGTAGTATTATCATTTTACCTCTTGCTGTCCTTCATAAGACAGCTCAAGTAAGAATGAGGAAGCAGAGAGGATCTACATATCGCGGATGGGTACACGCTTTTTTGTATGTGTTAGTTCTAGCGGTCCTGCTCTCCTCTGCTGGACTGATTCAGATGGAGGTCCCGATGACTTCAACCCCGGCTCCAGCCCCGGTTCTCAGCACCGGTGGCGCGGCCCCCAGCAGCGAGGGCATCCTGATCGGGGACAGAGTTTATTCCGAGGTGTTCCTGACCATCGACAACTCCCTGATCCCGGAGGACAAGCTGTCTCCCACCCCTTCTATGCTGGACGGCCTGGACCTTCACACCGAGACCGACCTCCGTATCCTGGGCTGCGAGCTCATCCAGTCGGCGGGGATCCTGCTCCGCCTGCCGCAGGTAAACAAGGCAACCCGGGCTGTTTACTTTCTTGTCTGCCTCTTAATTTATTTAGAAAGCGGTTCTGGGGTCCGTTGTGAAGTTCAAACTCTATTCCACGGAAATTAACTGGGCGACTAACGTTATATCCCCGCTTAACGACAACAGTTCGCTTTAATGCAACCTTCCCTCTATATATTACTAATGTGTGAGTTAAAATATGCCTTTGTGTAACTAACAATACCATTTCTATTGTCGGTTTTTGAGCACTCTCCCGCCGTTAGCTTTAGCACGTTTGCTAGACAAAAACAAAATGGCGGCGGGTGAGGCCGTAACATGAAATAAACGAGACTTTCTTCACAAATGTGCGTTTTATCTTTTTTAACAGGTGGCTATGGCGACCGGGCAAGTCCTGTTCCATCGGTTTTTCTACTCTAAATCGTTTGTGAAGCACAGTTTTGAGGTAAGGCCGGTTTGGTTTTCAGGCCCGGCTTCGTAACCACAACGCAGCTCTGACCGCCATGTTAGAAACAGGATAAAGTGCCGAGACACGAGGCACAACACTTTACTTTCTATCTCAGATCTCGTATCTAAATAAGGTTTAATCCTTCCTAAATATAAATGACAAACAACCTGCAGTGTAACTCGCCTATCGCATTCCTAATTATAACTAATCAGACATTTAAAGCTGACTTTTTCTGTTTTAAATGTCCGCCCGTTACAATGGCGGTGGAACGGACCAGATATACTACAACGGGGCTTTAATAACACTACATTCAGATACATTGTAATATGCCCCCCTCTGCATTAATAACAGCTTCCACTTTGTTTGGAAGGCTGTCAAGTTTTTGGAGAGGTTTTGTGAAGAATTTATGTCCATTCTTTCTGTAGAGCATTTAAGTCAGGCACTAATGTTGGGCGAGAAGGCCAGGCTCGCTGTCTCTGAAAACAGTGGAAGTCAATGTTCTTATTTACTCTTTCAAATTTGAATCCCTGAGATTAAGTTTTATATTGGGATCTGCCGGTGTTTGTGCTGCTGAAATATGAGAACACTAATATAATTGCTCAAGACTTTCCTAAGCAGATATTTTACTGTCATGGCGTAGTCACGGTGTAATCAGAATTGTCCACAGTAACTGCATGCAAATATGTACCTTAGATAAAAACAAAAACACATTTTATAGTTAATATCCTGTGATGGTGTCATAGTATTGGCTTCACTCCATACTACCTCACTGTTTTTCTCTTTTTCCTTCAGATTGTCGCCATGGCCTGTATCAATCTGGCCTCTAAGATTGAAGAAGCCCCACGGCGAATACGGGATGTCATTAATGTTTTTCACCATTTGAGACAGATTAGAGGCAAAAGGTAAGCTCTATTCATGCACTCTGTCAAATTCTCAAATAATTCTTCTATTTGTTGCTTGTGGCAACAATCTCCCACCTTGACAACATTTGTAACATTTAAACATCGTTTTACATAAATGGTTCAGGTATTTTCTGAATGTGGTTACTGTGAATAGTTGGTGTTTTTGTTTTTTTACACTCGAATGTTCTGATTTGAGTGCCATTTTGTTTGATTTGCTGTACTCTAAACCATTTTAAGGTTTTTCAGTTTCTTCATCAGTCATAATTGGTAGTAACAGCAAGGTAGTAGACTGCTTACATGAACAAGTCTCTCAGTTTAACAGATTTGTTGTATGTGGAAGTATGGTTATTGTTTAAATAGGATAGATTGTTTATCTAGACGGGTAGGGGTGGGTATTGGAATTGTTCAACTGAGTAAGAACTGAGGTATTAACTTGAATTCTCTTTTCCCTTGCAACCAACTAACAGCGACCAGCTACATTTACCAAAGCCTGGGTGATGTGGAATGGTACGTAGAGATGAAGCAGTCGGCATGGCAACAGTGAGCGAGGTGTCGCTTACCCCCCCTCCCCCCCAACCCGCTCCCCTGGGAGACGCCAGTGGTCTGAAAGCGGTCACTGGGAATTCGGGGACGACAGGTTGGCTGCTGGTCCTGAAGCGCCTGGGTGACTCCTGTATCTCAGTTTAAGCTTTACTGTCTCTGCTAACACAGGTGATGAGTGGCATCATTTTTTTACAAGCTTACAACGGTCAAACCACCTCACGTCACAGCTTTCACAGAAATCAGCTTATATTAGCATTCCACCTGACAGGGCCTTGCTGTTTCTGTGCACCCATTAAAGAAGGAATGTCTGCACCAAACACTTGTCTTGCACTGGTTTTTGATTAGACCAGACAAGAAGCAAAACTTTTTTTTCACAAGTTGTTCAGGTGCACAGAAATATTTTGGAATATTATTTGCACTCACTGTTATCAGCACTTAAAAAAAAAGTCTGCTTAGTCATTGAGTTCAGAGGCCCAGGTTGAGTAGTTGTAACATTGTGCCTTTAGACATTTTCTTCGGGAAAAAATTGGCCTTTAACACATCTAATTTGATTGTGCCGGTTTAATATTTGACATATCACTTAGGTTTCAACAAATGTAAATGTGGTTGTTGGTTGTAGTTCAGTATTTTGTGCCGGAGGGAGCCTTTTTTCCTCTCCATATTGTTTCCATGGTAGAAGACCGTTCTCCGTAATGATCAGAACTTGGGGCTTTTAGGTCTGTCACTCATTTTCTATATTAAAAATCGTCATCTTGCCCATCGGGTTTGCAGTTTACATTTATAGTGTAACTGAATATTTGAATACACTAATTTTGGAGGTCAGATTTACTGCGTGTACGGAATTATCTGTGTTTTTCCCCTCATTCCTGTGAATCGTTTGCGTTTCATTTACTGTAGGTTGAAATTTGTTATTTATTAAATTTTTTTTAATTGAGGGGTTAAAAGTGAAGAATGACTGAATATTTTCTGTTTTGTCTTTTTGTTTGTGGATTCATGGCTGTTGTGGGCAGTAGTATTTTAACGGCTGTTTTAGTTGTTTACAGGGTTTTTGTAAAGCTGGTGGTTTTTGTTGGGCTTATTTTGTATAGCTGACTCTTGGGCATTACTCATTGTGCAAAAGTGGGCAGTTTTGCTGAAGCTGTGATGTGGGGGACGTTTGTGTTTTGTCCATCACTTGTGGCAGGACTGAAAGTATTCTACTGAAATCACAGGAGTCAAGAAATGGACCTGTTGCCTTAGTTGGTTGGAAGGGAAAAAGCCTTTCATTAGGGGGGAAAAAAAAGACAAACAGAAAGGCACCATGTCTCTTGTTGATGAATGTTTGGGCTGAGGGGAAACAACTTTTATTTTCATCCCTTTATGAATCAGGAGTTCAAGTCCATTGATACTTGATCAGAACTACATAAACACGAAAAACCAGGTGATCAAAGCTGAGCGGCGGGTCTTGAAGGAGTTGGGTTTCTGCGTTCACGTCAAACACCCGCACAAGGTGAGTCAAAAAGACACAGTACATTACACGTCAGCTAGCCTGGCAGCATTATGACTCAGAAGAGCAGAACCATATCACCGAAGCTATTTTAATAATCTCATAGATCCTGTTCTTCAAGATGAAACCAGCTTGGCTGCGCCTGTCTGGGAATTCTGGTCTCAGAAGCAGCTGTGTGAATGCATGCATTATGCACATTGATGTACATTTAATCAGGCTCCAATGCAGCTGCGTTTTTCACTCTTCTGTACAAGTAATCACGTAACCCTTTGATCTTACCCTGGTATTAAGCGCCTTGTCTTTTGCTTTCAGATCATCGTCATGTACCTGCAGGTCCTTGAATGTGAGAAGAATCAAACATTGGTGCAGACAGCATGGTAAGCACAAACTTGCTCAATTTAGGAGTCTAGACACTCTTTGTGTAGTTAATCTACTAAATAAGTTTTTTACTCTAGTCCCCCTGCCCCCTTTTACCCTGATGGACTTGTTTTTCTTCACTCAAACCTGTCTCCCCCCCTTTTTTTTCTTATTCGTGGCTTGAGTCTATAATTTCATGAATGCAGCAAGGTATGGAGATCTCAGTTTAACTTTGTCCTTTCTCTCTACTCTTTGATTAAAGGGTAGTCCATGATGGTAAGTGTCATAAAGAACCTCTGAACTCTGCTCCTCCAACCACATGACCCCAGGAATCTCCCCCCATTGGCTGCCTGTCTCGAGACGGCCAATCCAGTGAGCGCTCTCTGCCCGAGAATCACTGAAGGGGGGCCTTTCCCATCTGGCAACATCATCTTGTTTTCTTGGGGTTGTCCAAAAGGATTTGTATTTTGTTACAAGTAATTTTTTGGGGGGGGGGGCAAGGTAGTTTTAGAATGAATGCTAGCACATTTTGTTTAAAGTGTACCACTTAAGCAAATGGGTGTTGTGCAAAGTATTCTGTTTTCAGGGTGTATGGTTTTTTCTTTTTGTAAATAGTTGTTTTTTTGTGTGTTCACACTGATGTGGTTTGTAGAAATGTTTTCCAGGGATCGCCATCCTGCTCAGGCTTTGCCTCCAAGGATCCTTTTGGCTATTCCCATTTTCTCAATCTCTGAATGACTGCAAGTGCAAAGCCAGACATCCACAATTAAATGGCTAGATTTAAGTAGGAGTTTGGGAGTAAATGTGCATCCGTGCAGTGGGAGCAGTCGTCCATTTCTGTGAATGGTCAACAAATGGCAAAATGCATCATTGTGCATCACCACCCCACACATACACAGCTATCCTTCTGTCTGTGTTGGAACGCATTCAAGCCCTTCTCTTGTAACTGTAGAACCGTTTAGAACTGTAATGTCTAGGACTACCCATTCAATCTGTCTTTATCTGGTAACTTTAATCTTACTCTGCAGTCTTATACTGCCTGAGACATGGTCTGTACTGGGTGGCTTCTGCTGTCCTAGCTGGCTTTGGCTCTCCACTCAACCCATAGCGCATGCTGGTATACGTTGAGTTGCATGTTGTCATCCATACATCCGACCACATGTTCTTCCGGCCTCCCCACTTTACATTGTGAACCATGTCGTTTGCTTATACCATTGGACAGTCAATTAATTGTTGCAGGTGACACAGTCTCCTAATATTTGGAGGTCTAGTGCAAAAATTGATGAAATTTGGACGCTTGCGTCGTAGCTCTTGGTTAAATGTCCTGTTTAGAATGCATGCTGTGGTAGTAGTTTTGTTTTTAGTTTGCTGCATGTAAAAGGTTCAGACCCACTTCTCTTCATGGCCCACATGAGCTTGTGTTCAGGATCCTCAGTGAACCATTCCAGTGTGAACACGCTTTCCATTTGTCCTGCATGTCTGTGAATGCGGAGGTGAGCAGGAATTAAAGACAAAGAGAGGAAGGGAATGGACAAACCTAAACATGAGACTCCTTAAACACGTCATGAGTGCACTTCATCATGGAGGGTGGAGGGGGACTGAGAGTGGCTGGAGCTCAGGGAAATGTGGCAATGTTGTGGTTCACCTTCTGTGTTGCAGGAACTACATGAACGACAGCTTGCGTACCAATGTGTTTGTGAGATTTCAAGCGGAGACCATTGCCTGTGCTTGTATATACCTCGCTGCTCGAGCGTTGCAGGTACTGCTTGCATTCAGATACCTTTGGTTTTACTTTTTTATTTATTTATTTAGTTATGTTTATATATTTGGAGTGATAGGACAGTGGTGTGTTTGGATGGAATCTGATCATTGCAATTAAAGTCCATTAATTTATAACTAAATCTTCAGAAAAAACACTGAAATCGATCATCAGTAACTGATAACGGGCTGGCAGGATTAATCTGGACTGCCTTTCATTAGAATGTAACCTTAGCAGGTTCAGATTGTTCATCTGATTCATTTTTCTGTAATTGTTCAGATTCCTCTGCCATCTCGGCCACACTGGTACCTGCTGTTTGGAGCAACAGAGGAGGAAGTAAAAGATGTCTGTATCACAACGCTGAAGCTGTACACAAGGAAAAAAGTAAGGCTTATCTAGTATTTCATTGACCATTCCTTATTGCAGAAGTTAAATTTATATAGGAGGGTGTCAGTCTTCCCGCATGTGACATTGGTTGGCATTTACCATTCCCTTGCTTTGCTGATGTTTTGTCTGTGTTTGGTCCACCAGCCGAACTATGATTTGTTGGAGCGTGAGGTAGAGAAGAGAAAAGTGGCTTTGCAGGAGGCTAAGCTGAAGGCTAAGGGACTGAACCCAGATGGCACACCCGCTCTTTCCACTCTAGGCGGTTTTTCTCCTGGATCAAAGCCATGTAAGGCCACCAGTCTTCATGATCCTATATTTTGCTTTATTTAATGAGCACCATTGAGTTAGCATTGTCTGATGTTCCATTGTGAACACAGGTGTGAAAAGTGTTTGTGTTAAAGATTAATGTTACTTGTAACAGCTTCCCCTGTGGTGAAGATTGAGGAGAAATCGCCAAACCCTCAGGCCGCGAAGACTGTGAAGAAAGAATCTGAGGATCGGCCCCAGGGCTCCAAGAGTCCTCATAACGGGTGAGTACTTCAACTGATGTTTTTCTGTCACATTTTTGTCAACTTTGAGGAGTTTAAAGAAGACAGCATTGTTCTGAAATGTCACATATACTTGTGATAGTTGGCTTAAGCGTTCCTGTCTTCTTTCCAGGCTCAGGAAGGACAGTAAATTAGGTCGAAACAGCAGGAGCGGGAGTCGTTCGCGGTCCAGAACTCGTTCGCGGTCCAGATCACGCTCTCCTAGGCGACAGTAAGTATTTTTTCTCCACACTAATGCTTTTCTTACCCACATATCATTCCTATGAAGGTCTTGTGGAAACCAAAGTATCGGAGGCGTGAAGCGGCATGCTTTTGCCCGGAGCTTGGCGCGGATTTTTTGAAAGTCGGATCGTCACGATTTTCTGCCGCTCCACTCCACTCACATACTCCGGTGGAAACCCAGGAGCTCAAACCCAGAACTCATTAAAGGCACTTTTCCATAGGTGTATAGGAACCATGCTGCACCTAAATTGCAATGACAAAAGTTGTAGCAAGCTTTGCTCTCAGCTTTGATCTCAGCCCAGATTCTATCAGCCACTTTCCCCCTCTGCATTCTTCAGCCATATTATGAAAACCTAACCCAGCTAGCTTGTTAGTATACCTGTCTTAGTATACCTGTGCAGACAGTAAATAAACAATTGTCTTGCCCCCTGTTTAACCTTGTTTGACCCATCAGAAAGCAGTGACGCAGTCAGCTTGGCTGCGGCCTGCTTTTGGCCCTGCCGTCAAACGGCTTAGGTTCAGGTTGCTTTATTTGTAACAGAAAAACATTTGTTTGTGGTACAGCGTGGATCCTTGTGGTGTTGGAAAAATGGCAAACCCCAAGTCCACGTCACCTTGGTCTTCAGTGAACTGCACAGGCAGCCTCGACTGAATTCTGCTTCTGTTCTCTGGCTTGATTTTTTAAAATGGCTTTTCTTTTCCTCTTAGTTACAACAACAGACGCAGTCGCTCAGGCTCTTACAGCTCGCACTCGCGAAGTCACTCGCACAGCCGCAGCCCATCACCACGACGGCATGCCAACCATGGTCCCCCTTCTCCTCTCCTGCCACACTTGAAGTCCAAGCAGCGCTCGGATGAACTGAAGCTCCACAGTCGCCACAGCCACAAGAGGAAGCGCTCACGCTCGGGCAGCAAACCACGGGAACGCGAGAGAGAGCGGGACAGAGAAAGGGAGAGAGAGCGCGTCTCGTCTGACCTGAGCTCCAAAAAGCACCGGCATGAGCGGGGCAGCGGCAGCGGGGGGCACCACAGAGACCGGCGGGAACGCTCGCGGTCGTACGAACGCTCGCACAAGAGCAAACACCACGGCAGCAGCCACTCGAGCCACAGCCGCCATCGACGCTAAGACAGGTCTCAGTGCGTGGGTTTGTGTGTTGAGCAGTCAGAGTTGAAATAGGATTGATTCCGACTACAATCTTCCTTGTTTTACTTTTCTTGTTTTGCATTTTTTTTTTTTTGGAAAATCTTTTAGTTCAAATAAAAAGTAAAAAAAGTACTTGAAATACATATTTACAGTGTAAAGTTTAAATGCTGATGTATTGCAAAGAATGCTTTGATTTATAAAAGCATCCTTTTGTTGGAAGTGTGTGGGGAGGGGTGGGAAATGTTACTAATTTAAACATGCTTTCAGGAGATACATCCAATACGCACGGGTATAGTTATATTTACCGAAAACCGTTTGCTCTACAGACAAGAAGGCGGTTTCCTTGAGACAACATATTTTTTTACAGGATGCAGACTTTTCTTTCTTTTTTTTTTCCCTTCAATTGTGACTTTGTGACACTGATTTTAGTCTGCACATGTTCATGTTGGATTTTTACTTAATAAAAAAGTGACCTATTCCAATTGCAAGCTACCTTAGTGTGTCTGTTCTCTGCAGAAAAGTGAGCACTTTAGGTTTAGAAGTGGTTTTGGGGTAAATGTGGTTCAGTTTCACTTCAGAAGACCACCTGCTGGTTCAGTTTCACTGTTGTAACAGAATCAAATTCCATCACCACCTGCGCTTGTCTAGAACAGTATGAACTACATGGTTATCTGATGCAACAATTGCTCTTATTTAAAGTGACTTTTACCAGATAATTTACTTAAATGGCACCAAAGTATTAATTAGGCTGTTGACTGTTTCTCAGCCTTGATCCTGGACGCTTTTTGTGGGCAGCTGGATGGACTAGTGTTTATGGTGTTGGCCCTGCAATCAGAAGGTTGTGGGTTTGAATCCCAACTGCTAGTTTTGCCACTTAAGCAAGGCACTGCCACACACTGCTTCCTGGGTGCCCCAAATAAAAAAACTAGTTTACATTCATGGTTAGTTTTTTTTTTTTTTTTTTAACATTTTCAATGTAACATCTTTCTGAACCTCCTTCAGTCAGAACACAGACATAAGTTACATTGAACACTTGGGATTGAGATTGAGATTTTACCACTTAAACAACACACGTACAGTAAGCCCCCATTATTCGCGGGGGTTACGTTACACGAGCACCCGCGTATAATGAAAATGTCTAATGTGTTTTGGTAAAAAAATGCCTTAAAATGCCAATTTTTTTTGTGTAAACCCTGCCCCCGGATGTGCTCCCAGAACACTTTATTTTAAACGGTTTAATACATTACCCTGAACGAAAATGTAAGGATAATCCAGAGGTTTAAATACGGAAAAGTCACGAATAAGAGACAGAGAGAGTAAGACAGAACGAGAGAGAGATGATCCATGCGCTCCAGGAGGAGAGAGCAAGAGAGATGCAGAGACAGAGGGAGAGAGAGAGAGACGCGCTCCAGAAAAGTCACGAACGAGAGAGATACACAGAGAGAGAGAGAGGCGCACGCTCTGAAAGTCACGAACGAGATAGAGAGATATACAGAGGGAGTGAGAGAGAGTGCGTAAGAGAGCCCTATGGCCATGCATGGGGAGCCAAAAGAACTAAAATGAAAAAAAAGCGTAGAATATTTGCAGGTTTCGCGTTGTTTTGAATATTTCCGCGTAAAACTATCCGTTTCGTTCTCCAAAAAAATGCATGTGACTGGATCCGCGAGTCCCGATCCGCGTAAAACTGGGGGTTTACTGTATATGCTGTAAATGGAAATTTTATTCAGACTATATTAACACAAAATGTAAACAAAAGCCTGTCTGCCTAAAATGCAATATTCCGAGAATGTGTTCAGAAAAGAACATAAAATAATCATTGCTGTTTTTTTAAGCTTATTAAACTAGCACAGCTCTAAAACTCAAACATCACATGGGAAATAAGTATAAATATCTTTTATAAGTTTATTTACCATCTGTATTCCAAGTATAAGTCTGAGGCCTTAAATTACTGTAAACATTTGGTAAACAATGAGCCTTACTCATTAAGGCTGACTAACTGATTTGTTTATAAAGAAAAAAGCCTGACTCAGATGGATTAGAGCAGGGGTCGGCAACCTTTAACACTCAAAGAGCCAGGATCCGGTTTCCACAAAAGAGAAAACACAGGGATCCGTGAATCCTGTTTTTACGTCTAAAATGGAGAGAACACTGCATGTATTGGTGTTTGTTTTTTTTACTTTTATGCTATGTATAAAAACTATGCCTGTGAAATGTTATTTATTCAAAGAAAACATTTTGAACATTCAGAACATTTTAATGTTACAAGATCACAATAATGAATAAAAATAAAATACACCTAACACCTAGAATGGCTGGCAGCGTCAATTGACGTAATTTAATCAGTATCAGAATCACGTCTATTGACTTATTGGAGCAGCAAGCACGCTCTGTAGGAGACATATGGGTGTGGTGTAGGCACATGTTCACACATATCTTTACATATTGTTTGTTTTATACTGTTGTGCTTGAGAGACCGGAATCATATCCCTTGTATGTGTCGCTCACAAAATCGCGATTCTGCATGTAATCAGACCATCTGTAGCAGTTGGCTTTGTGCACTCATCCAGGGGGTCATTCAGATCACTTCGCAATTGCACAATGGTTGTTGCCAAGTATCCATTCTTAGTATCCATTCAAGGATCCAATTTCATTGCTAAGATCTGGGCATGGACCATCATCAGCACTTGTCTTCTTCAAATCACTTGAATGCTTTAACAAAATTAACAGCATTGTCTGTTACTGTGCACACGAATTTTGAATTCTTTCGAATTTTGAACTCTTTGTGTGACTGCTTTTGCTAACACATTGTGTGTGTGTGCTTCTTGGACTCGCCTCTCTCTGAGACACATCATTTTTGTTAAGCCAGTGAACTGAAATGCCTATAAATGCCTTGTTCACAGCAGACCAGCAATCTGCTGTTGTGCACACTTTCAATTTCCATGCGTTCAGCTTTTAAATGAGTTATATTCTCCATGAATGCATTGTTCTGTACCTGCTTTCTTGAGAGCACCTGTCTGGATGGCTGCAAACCAATTTGATATACGATGGCTTTTTGACTGTACTTAAAGGTTGCAGATCGTCCACAACGTAGTCCAACACAAGCAACAGGCAACAGGTCCTTTAGAAAATGCTGTGAGCCTCATTTGGCTGAATTAAATTTGTGCTTGTTTTTATACATATACATCGTTATGCAATGTCATCAAAGGCCCTGTTGGTGTAATGGTTAGGTGTCCCAATACTTTTGTCATATGTAATGCGGTTACACGATTCTTAGGGCCCCAAGCTTGCTCAATTTTGCCTCTAGGATGATCCATTTCAATATTAAAAACATTCGTCCTGGTCCAACCCCCAGCCTACAGTGGAGTTATGAATCGTGCAGAAAGAGTGGCCATTCATTTTAAAGAAACAAACTAAAACAAAATCCTTTGCCTAAATGTAGTTGATTTGGCAAGGCATGCTTTTTTTATCTGGGTTTTGCTGGAGCTAATGTGGCTAAAGAGTACTGGAAGTAGGCTGCTCCATGTACACAACCAAACATGGCTATTAATTAAGGTTCCTCTGATCATCCCATATTTTCATTTAAACTAACTAGTCTTATTTTTACTACATTTCCAATTACATTATACATTCTTTGGCTCATTATAGTGTAACTGTTAGGGTTTCAGCATTGCTAATTAGAACGACATTATATATTATATAACATTACATTATAAAGTAAATCCTTACTAATCTCAGCTACTTCCTGCTCCACAGCAGTTACTTCTTCTACTCATTCATCAGCTCTTCAAAGAACTCTTTCCATTTCCATCCCTATCCTTAATCGCCCTAACCTGCAGCACGCCCTTTCCGTCTCTATCTCTCTGCCTCTCCAACCTGTACAAATTATTCTCTCCCTCTGTAATGTCCAACTTAGCTTACAGGTCATCATACGTCCTCTACCTTCCCCATACACTGCATCCCCCTGTAATCCTGTCTGCTCTCTTCAGTCCTCTCAGAGTCTCACTTCTTCTTAACTAATGTTTTTCTCTGTATACGCTCTTGGACTTTTTCTTCCTCCACCAAGTCTCCTTTCCTACTTAGCTCCTTCCAGAAGACACACCAAGTACCCTCCTACCCGTCTCCCTAATCATATTAGCTGTATCTGTCCAATCATCTGGGAGCCCCTCCTGACCACCAAGAGCCTTCTCAGCTCCTCCCTGAAAACCTCGCAA
>JBBPDE010000017.1:16712327-16723954 GCA_037974605.1 Nannopetersius ansorgii | reverse complement strand
GGAGGCAGCTGGTTCGTATAAATGTGAGTAACGTTAATAAAATTATTTTACTGACCTACACTGCTGTAAAACCGGCAGATATTTTGGCGGCTGAAGAATCGCCAGCAAATATTAGTCCGTCACTTCCGCTTAAGTGCAAAACGTTAGTGTTCTATTTCGCACAGCACTTATCCCCGGCAGTGCGCACTACCGAAGGCAGTGCGCAGTACGCACTAAATCTCAGTGCACTGACGGTAGTGCATGGTTTCGGACACACCTTAGATCTGTGTTTTAGACGTCGCCTTGCTCCAGTCACAGTCAGTTTCACGTCTGTTTCACATCAAACCACTCTGAATTGTGCAGAAATGTTGAACTCCTTTAACATCCTTTAAAATCCTTTAACAGCTTTTTGCATCTATGAACACTACTCCCACCTTTGGAGGCACCAATACACTTCTCACACGTGGGCAATTTAAAGCCATTGCATAGATAATATTCAAATATAGGTTGAAAGTATGTGATTCCTTTTTTTCCTATAATGATAAACTGGCCCATAGTGCCTTCTCAGCCCGTGCTGCACTGTAGTGATGGACTGGAGTGTTTCAGGAGTGACATCTCGAACCAGTACAGTGAAGTTTTCATGTAAAATGAAAGATGCACTTGCTATTGGGTGGGTTTAGCCATTACAGCTGTAAATGACCATTAATGGTCATCAAGAGAAAGAACGATAGCTTCTCTTAGCTTTGCTGAGAAACTCTGTAACAAGGATTTGAAGAGATAACTCAGACGTACACGAGTCTTTAAAATAATATATACACATAATGCGGATGGATACTACACTAAGCTAAATGGATAGCACAATAAAGTATCTATAGCTGAAAAAAAAATCTGATAGCCTTGTATCAGACTGCTGTGAGTGTTTTAACATGCGTCTCTTCGCATTAAGATACAGCTTAATACAAGAGACCTTGATATCCCACACAATTCATTCTCTCCAGCCAATGGTGCCACTGGGCATGCCAATTAAATCCATCATTACTGAAAGAAGAGAAATACAGCCTTTATATTACATCATACACAACATGGAGCCATATTTAAGCATAAGGCTGGGTAACGTGATCTGTATTGCTGGACAAATTAAGTCACAGTGTACTTTTGGAGCAGGTCATAGATATTGTGGGCTTTCCACACTGACCGGCTGCAGAGAGAGCAGAATTAGGCCTGTTTACGGTTTAGTGCAGTGTATGAAAAACTGAATAGAAATCACTGTACTTGTCATTTTGGCAGCTTATTGTAAATGGCACTACTAGTTCTTAGGCCATGTTCACGGGTGTTTCTGAAAACGGAAGTTTTCCAATGTGGTTTGGGATTTTGTCCACACGTAAACGGCGTTTTGGGTCAGTGTGAAAACTTTTTTTTTTTTTAAGGTTTTTGAAAACTCTGCGTTTCCATGTGGACCAAAAAAATAACGATTTTGAAAAATGGACCGTTTCACGTCACAGTATGTGTTACATTAAGTATGCGTTACAGAAAAAAATTACTCGTTATAAAATCTTATGCTTATTAATTGTACCACATGACTTCATCCCAGTCCGGTGTTCTGTCCAAACATGCTACACATAGAGTTGTGCTACCAGGCCCTTCTCCAGTCTTGGGACTCTGTGCTACCTAGCCTTAGGGAAGCTGGTTTATCTGTGCTGTCATGCGGTGGACACTGATTTATGTGTGCTATTGTCTAATGTTCGGGTCACGGGTTTACGGTGATTAATATATTAAAAGCTCTTTTAATATGAGTGTATGTTGCTACTCTGGGGTCTGTGTCTAGCCAGCATTACATCAGCAATTTTCTCTAGGATCAATAAAGTTTTCTGATTGTAAAATGCCTCTTATCTGTAGGATGCTAGGAAACATCAGCACTGTCCAGAATCACCACAAGCTGTAATCAGGGCACGGTTTGAGTAGTCTGTGTCCTGCTTCAAAGTAGCATTTCTCAGTGCTAAACCACACTGTATAAACGGGCTCTGTCCACCTCTAAAGAGCTATCCATTTGTCTAGGCTCATTTAAATAAAAATATATATTTCTCTGATTATGCATATAATTTGCCCATTTCTCATCATTATCTGTGTTATAAGTTTTAAAGGTAGCATTTTTGGCAAGGCAACACTCTCCACTGTCTCTGGTAATGACGTACCCCTTCAAAGGCTTCTGATTGGTCAGTGCTGTACAGTTTACGGTTTTATCGACACCTGCTGCACTGGTACGCTTTTCTCAGCGTTTTTTGCGCTTGCGTGTGGATGGAGATAAAAACATGCTCGTGTGGACACAAATTTTTTTTTTTTTTTAAACAAAAACTGAAAAGTTTTCAGAAATACCCGAGAACGTGTGGACATGGCCTTAAAGGTGTCTTAAGAAAAATTTAAAGAAACTATATTGTATTGACCTGTTTGGGTCCGGGTCAGCTTATTAAAACACTTTGCAGGTGCAGCGGTGCACAGGGAGGGTCAAAAAGGAACTAAGCAGCTTTCCAATTAAGGTCCAAGTAACTTATTGATATGTTGTGGGTCATTCCGGCTTCAGGTCATTGACTAAAAAAGATATCTGCAGGTTGGGTCGAACATTAGTTTAGCCTTTAGTTGGGTCGAACATTAAAAAAAAACCTGACCCAGCCATCACTACTACATATCATTAGCATATCACGCATTCTCTTGTAATACTATATCACCGTCATGTCGGCCACCATTTATTAATGGATTTAATTTGACCTGCAAGGCTCACAATGGCCTAAGAGCTGGAGAAGTGCCTTTCTTTCCAACAGTGGCTGTAAACCTGCAGGCTGGTCTACTTCCCGTTCCAATGTCAACACACACTCCTCTCACTCGAGCGCGACAGTATTACATAGCTAACAAAGAATACAAACAATCCTTATTACTCCTTTAGTCTCATTCTGAAATGCAGTGCACCACAGAAACGTTTGGCAAAATCAGTACAGAAACTGTGATTCAAGGCACCAATCATGAGGAGCTAAGATCTGAACAGACCTTCACTGCCTATATATAGGAACTTCTATCCCGTGGTAGGAACCGGTCCTTATTTTCTTACATATAAACTGACCAATAGTGCCTTTATGGTGTGTTGTAGTGACTGATTGGAGTGTTCGATAAGGCAAACTATGTGGCGTTTCTTCCCATAGATTACTACAAACTCACTGGTATGGTTATTTATAATTCTTTCTGTAATAAGAACTAGCTCTGCTACTGTGTATCTGTCCATAGGGCATTTGTCCCAAGTCTTGTTCAGAGACTGTGGGTGTAATGAGTAGAAATGTTCGTCAAGAGACGGGAAAACTGTATTACTATATCCCAAAGAGTTACGATAATGAGGGAAGGCACGTAGTGGAGAGGCTTTGAATAGACACCATTCCCTGGATCCTTCAGTAATAAACTAAACCCTCACCCTCCAAGAGAAAAATCTACAAGCTCTTTTAACTCACCCGCCTATCAGACCTAGGCTTTTCCAATATTTGAACATATAGGAAAGAATAAGGTATTGTGTGTTCATAACCAAGATTCCTACCTCTGAGGTCATACATGAATTGTTCATTGAAATTGTTCACCGATTGTCTGGGGGGTGGGGGGGGGTTCTAACTGGGCAGCCCGATTACAAACCCAAATCATCATCCACAGGAACAGACTGCAGCTGTGTGAGGATTTTTGAGTCCCCATCCATCTCCACATCGTCAAGATGAGAATCTCTATCCATGTCATCACTCGGTGGAGAGGTGCCTAATAGCAAGGACTCTCCGCCTGGTAAGCTCAACAAAGCCGAGTCCTCAGGTAGCTCTCCTTTCCCACGTACGTCGAATAGCGTCAGGCCCGATGAGGAGGACAGAGACACGGGGCTCCAGGCTGGCTGAGGAAGGTGGGACACGCCGGTCACACTGCTGCTAATTGGACTGAAGGAAAGCATGCTCTCCGGGCTGAGGGTCTGTTGGGATGGCAGGATGCTGGTGGAGGTTGGGGTGGAGGAGTCTGGTGTGTTTGGAGAAGCCCCTGGAGTGGAGGAAGCAAGAGCTCCAGGTTCAGGACTGCAGTAAAGTCCAGATGAGCCAACCAAAAGAGACGACTGGAGAGGACTAGAGGTCGGCACAGATGACGAGGAAAACGGCTGATTATGTAGCAGAGACCCAACCGTAGTTTGTTCCAGTCCGCTGCTGCTGACGCTGAGGTTTGGGGCTGAAGTTTCTGGGACGGATTTGACAGGCACACTCGCGAACTGAATGCCAGCCGGGATGGTGAGGATCAGTTTTCCATTCTGGACACTCAGGAATGGGCTTCCACCAGCCAGGACGAAGTTACCTAGATACAATATTAGAATGATGCAGTCAAGCAACATCATTTGGTGACAAGAAAGAAAAACAAAAAAGAAAGAAAGAAAATTATATAACAAGCCAAAGAAAAAGGAAAAGAAAGAAAGAAAGAAAGAATGAACAAAACTATGTGAACTGTGAACTAACGTACAGTAATCCTTGATTATCTTCAGAAATTCTAGTGTGGCTGACATAATACTTTGAAAAGTGACAAAATCGGGTTGTCTTACCTGGAGAAGGTGGCGGCAGTTGAATAACCCCTGAATTAAGAAGCTGGACACTTGGAATAGCACCACCTGAAGGTGCACTCTGAGGAGGTCCTATTGGGGTAATACGGATCGCTCCCTGGGGCACGGCAACTCCCGCTCCAGTGCCAGAGGTTAAAATCTGGAAAGCACCTCCAGGGGATGGAATGGGGAGGGAAGGTGCTGCTGGAACCACCTGAGAGAAAGAGATGGTTCCTGTAGAAGCTCCAGCCATAGAGGACACAGGCATAAGTTGGGGCAAGGGGACTAGCTGGGGCTGTCCGGTGTCCTTGGATTGCGAAACAGGCACTACTTGTGTTGGCGAGGACATGGGAATGACTTGGGCCCCCACTGGAGTCTGTATATGTGGGTTGGTGGTTGAATTGGACTGATCTCCCATCTGAAGCGTCAGCCCCTGAGCAACCTGTCCATTAACCACCTGGGGGACTGACACGACAGTGTTGTCGCAAAGTGCGGTAGAAACATTCTGCGCTTGGGCTTGAAGTCTGGGTCCAATTTGTAAACTCTGGGTTGGAAACTGAGGGATGGAACCTTGAGATGTGATGGGTGACACCGGCACCAGCTGAGGGCAGGTAGACACCTGAGTGCCTGTTGGGTTCTGCACTAACTGGGATACTGGGATGCCCTGGATGGACGGTACCACCTGGGGCAAAGATAGGACCTGAGGACTGGAGATGGTGGAAGAAGATGCCACTTGACAAACAGATGTGGTGGGGTTCAGTTGAGAACTCGCTGATGCTAAGACCACAATCTCAGGCTGCTGGGTGGATTGTAGGGGGACCACAGGGCTGGAAATGACCGACTGGGGAACCGTTGAGGACAGAATGCCATTTTGGGTCAGTGTCAATGAAGGAATTGAGGTGGGAGTCAGGACTGTGGAAGAAATGGTGGGTGTGGATATGGAGGTGGGAGGTACTGTCTGGGAGGAATCGACATTCTTTATAGTCACATTTTCTGGAACACTGATGAAATCCAATGGAGAGACGCTGCTGTCGGACACTTTCACTTCCTCGGTCAGGGGAACGGGGATCGTGCTGGTGAGGCTGGCTTGTGAGTTGAGGACCACTGCAGGTAGACCGGTCTGCGTCTCCATATCGGTTGCACAGTTCTCCTCTGCACCGCTGTCACTCCCACCACCTTTAGAAATGACCTGCGCCCCGTTGAGTAACAGTGGAGTATTAGCAGTCACGGGACTGAGGGTGACTGTGTGGCCATCACTCAGCGTCAGTCCATTAATAATGACTCCAGCTCCTGTCCCTGACAACAAGGGGCTTCCATTGAGCAACAAAGGGTGGGGGCTAGTCAGGAATCCCCCTGTGCTGTTGAGAATAAGCTGGCCGCCAGTACTACAGGGGGCACCGGAGAGGGATATGAGAGAAGTCGAGCCTCCAACTTCTTGAGCAGCAGGCTTGTCAAGAACGTCTTCCAGGTCTGCCTTACTGTCCTCATCCTCGGCACTGTGGTTTCCATCAGATTCACTGAAAGAGAGACAGAATTTCACAAAATAAAACCAGTGGAAGAATAAGAGCGAGAATAACGTGTCCAATGATGGGACTCCTTTGGCAGACTCAGAGATGCCCTTTGCAAGGAGGGGCAGGAAACAATATATTGCTTTTTGGACCAAGTTCTCCAAAACTGAGTGGTGCCACTGACATCTAAGGGCCTGTTGACGCTCGGCATTAAAACGAATCCCATATCTGGGTCTGTATATGCATTTAAAAGGCAAATACAGTTCGTACTGATCCCGTAGTAGTTGAGCATTCATTCTATGCGTATGTATAACCACAACGTGACCAACCTGGCAACAATTAACTTCACCCTTAACTTACTGTTTACCATCTGAGATCTGTGAAGGAATTCTCCCAGCACTCCTGGCTGCAATTTCAGCCCAAATTTTTCTTTCGGTATGTGGCTGCCAAACAAAATGTATACAACCTGTAGAATTAAAAGCCCTCTCAAGAACCCTCCTGACTTTAGTTGGAAAATGTTTTGCAATCTATAATTGAATGCAGCACAGCACGTCCAAGACACGCCTCCTCTGGATCGGAACCACGCAAGTCAGGGTAAAAAGCGTAAACACTGTGTGTGTCTGTGATCAATATCTGATTAAAAAAACACTACATTTGAAAAGTCTAAGTGTAAACGTGTCATGTCCTTATTGGAGGATCTAATCACCACTAATGGAGAACAAGTCTGGGATGGTAATGCTGAGTGTCAACAGGGCCTAATAGTTTATCTGGATAGTTTACTCGTCACAAGAAGGACTGGCTTTTACTGACACACAGAAAAAAAAGACATTTAGCAGCACAGAAAATCTAATCATTGTCATTCAAGATGAGAAGTATTTACAATATAACCTATAAACTGATCTAGGATCAGCAAACTGCCTCAAGTAGCCCAGCCTGACTCAAACCTCAAAATTCTCATCCGCTTTCTTAAAGGATACATATATTTTAATAAATTATCTTCAAGACCTATTGAGAAATTCTGTTAAATAAATTACACTAAAGACTCTTTTAGATGTAAATGAACATAAAGTCAAGATTCATTTATAAATACATAAATAACCTAATTATATGGTTAAATAAACAAATAACCTTTGAGTCTTCTATATATTCTGTTAAATAAATAAAAATGACTAAGTCTTATATTCATATACATACATAAAGGCAAGTCATTGATGTGGTCTGTTAAAAAATATATATGAACAAAAATGTATCTTTTTTTTATATTCTGTTATGTAATTAAACAGATTGAAGTGAAGAGTCAATTTATGTAGTCTGTGAAATAAAGTAACTAACCATCCAGGGTCTTTATATACTCCAGATAAAAAAAAATCTGGGACCTTTTATTCTCTTTTATACTTTCTTCCCCCCTCCCTCTGTTAAATGTAATGTCCAGAGGTTCTGCTAGACTGCCAACTGTGATTACGGCCGGCCATGACTCTCGCTGAAGTCTGCGGAGAACAGCTTTACCACCAAACCACAAATCCTTCTGATAAGAGAGCTGGGAAAGGCCAGTTGTTTACCTTTGTCTGCAGCCAGGTCCCTAAGCCTGACTTGGGAGAGAATTTATAGAAAGCAAAAGCATGCGGTGCACGTTTTGTCACGATAAATTTAGCACATTCCAGACGTCTGAACTTCATGCATATGCTTCTGCAGGACGTCCCAGATACTGCGGACCTCTTTTATACAGTAAAAAACCCTGCTGTGTTTAAAACTGGAGGAATCCTGGCCCTACTGACAAGACTGGAGTCAATTTATTCCAAACAGAAGAAATTTCCTTCTTCAGATTCACTTCAGAATCCCAAAAAACCTCTATGTCCCCTTACAGGTCCTGGGACAGTGGAGTCAGAGGTAGTTTTTTTGTCCCTGTGGTTTAGGTCACAGCGCATGACATCACTGGTGCCTAGTATTTACATGTTTATTAGCCCCGCCCCCTCTTTTTGATCCCTTGGGGAAATTCCAGCATGGCTTCAGGAAGACACAAGAAAGAAATGGTCACAAACACTAAACCTTGCTGTCTGTTAAGTCCCGGCGGAACATGGATGAGATTTCCTCCCATTTCTGAAAGTTTCTCCACACTTGGGGCAGCAGTCAAGCTCTGCCCAAGGCGGCCGCCGAGGAAACTTGAGCTGCTCTGGGCTCAGCTCACATTTCACAACAAAGCAACATGCTTTCTTTCCATCTTTCAATCCTTCTATCCATCCCCAGGTCTTCAAGGCCATGACCAAACCAGTCCCCACACAAACTCCACTTTTCTTATGGAAAAATACTAAGACAATCAACTTTTTTTTTCAATTAACAATTATTATAAATTGACTCATTAGTATTTTTTACATTGTTTCAGCTCTTGATTTATTGGTGTTCAAGAACT
The DNA here is from genome assembly GCA_037974605.1 of Nannopetersius ansorgii. NCBI lineage: Eukaryota > Metazoa > Chordata > Actinopteri > Characiformes > Alestidae > Nannopetersius > Nannopetersius ansorgii. The sequence continues at coordinate 16,715,466 of JBBPDE010000017.1, read as the reverse complement.
GCTGCAAAGAATGGACTCGATGAAACCCTCCCCCTCCCAGCTGTATGTGTTTATGCCATAAATTATTGACCACACTTGATACTTTGTGGCACTTTTGCGCACTTTGTAGCACCGCGCGCCTCTTTGATCTTCGTTTCTTTGTTTGTTTTTGTGTATTGAGGGTTCTTACCTCTTGCAGTTGGTGCCGGATGGGGTTCGGTCCCTCTGCCTGCGGTTCTTGAACCAGTTGCTGACCTGGGTGAGGGACAGGCCGGTGTGCTTGGCCAGGTTCCTCTTCTCGTCCGGAGTGGGGTACCTGTTGAGCCTGTAGCACTCCTTGAGCGCGTTGCGAGACTTCTCCTTGAAGCAGTAGACGGTCTCCTCTCCGTCCCAGATGGTCTTGGGCAGGGGGAACTTCTTGCGCAGCCGGTACTTGTCCACGGCCCCCAGGCTGCGCCCCCGGCTCCTCTCCGCCTCCTTGTAACGCGCCTGCAAGTAGAGGTCCTGCAGGAACCCATGGTTGCTCGGGTGGAAGTCGTGGCTCTCCAAGATGGCGTAGAGCTCTTTGAACTCCTCCCGGTGGAAGGCCACCACGGCCTGGGCCTTTAGCAGCGTCTCGTTGCCACGTAGCAGGTCCGAGGAAGGCGGGATGGCGCCGAGGAAGCGCCAGAGCCTCTCCACGTTGCCAGCCTGCAGGAGCGCCTCGCACACGCAGGCCAGCTGCTCGGGGGAGAAGCCCAGCACCGAGGAGCTCCGGAGACTCTCCAGCAGGCCCTCCGAGGCCTCGTCCGGGTCCGCGTCCGCGTCCGACTCCTCCTTCACCCGGGCCGAGCTCTCCTCGGAGCTCCTCTCAGCCTGCTCAGACTCTGCAGACGAGGAAGCCATTTTTACTTTAACTTTTCTCTCTCCCTCTCTCTCTCTCTCCCCCCTCTCGGTTCCTCCTCCCTCCCCCTTCGCTCTCCCTCTACCATTCTCCGCGGGAGTGTGTGTGTGTGTGTGAGAGAGAGAGTCACGCCTCTTCACATTTTCGTCAAGCGCCAGCGCCAACCCAAACACCACCATTCAAACTCCCCCCAAAAGTAATACTTTTTATCTTTAACTTCTTCGTTCATTCAGTTTCGTGTGGGTTTAAAACACGAGTCAACCCTTCTCCCTTTTATCCAGAATTCACATTAAACACCTGAGAAGAAGCCCCCCCACCCAGCTCTGGGGGGGTTTATGCGTAAATTATAGGTCAGGGGGAGTTACGGTGAAGGTGAATGGAAGCAGACGTTTGAAGAGGCTTCGCATCACCAAACGTTCGTACATGATATGTTTATTAAATCACCATTTTATGATGGATTAGGTAGATTTGCAGACAAAAAATGTTGTGTACACCTTATGCCCTCGTCCTTTTATCCAGAAACCAGCGTTAAACACCCATGACATGTAAACAGAGTGAGTTTGGTGAGTTAGAGTGAAGCTGAACGGAACCAGACGCCTTAAGAGGTTAATGCCTCTAACACGCTCCCTCCCAGAAAGTTCATGCTGTCCGATACCCGAGACATTAATTCATGATGAAAGACTGTGGTTTATCATCATAAAATAATCAGCATCACGCTGTAGGTTCACTGGCAGGCTTGGAAATAAAATGGCTGTATTTGTGTAAACATCTCCACCCCTGGTTCCATTCATCACCACCGCAAAGAGATCAGAGACAAAACGTTTATCCACAATTAAGCATTTTACATCACACTGCTCTGATTTCCTTTTTTATTCTCAAAGGTAGCAAGCACTTTGAAGCATTGGTCAAATTAATCTTTAAAATTTAGTGTGAAAATATGATATATTAACGTGAGGGAAGAGTCACGCCTCATTACATTTCCTCAAGCAGCAACAGCAACACCCCCATTCAAACTCTCTCCAGAAGTAACACTTGTATCTCCTTCTCAGTTCATTCGTTTGCTTCGTGTTGGTTCAAAAGACAAGTCCTCCCTTCTCCCTTTTATCCAGAATCCATATTAAAATCTGTGACGCCCCCCTCCCCTCCCAGCTCTGTGTGATTTCATGCCACAAATGACTGGCCGGAGAGAGTTTGTGGGCGTTACAGTGATGGTGAGTGGAACCAGATGACTGTAAAGTTTACAGCATTATATTGGCTGGTTTCATTCCTAAAAACACTTCACCGAAAAAAAAAAACATCTTTAAAATCGAACTTGTGTGAAAATATAATGTAATTCATGCAACCACAAGTTTCTGTAGTGTAGTGGTCCCCGGCAGAATCAAGTCCTGGTGGCCTAGTGGCTCAGAAGGTTGAGGGTTTGAATCCCAGAGCTGTCAGTTCGTGGTTGCCGGCCGATTCACTTGGTTAATGGGTTAAATGGGTTAAAAACAGAGAATTTCACATGGTGTGCTGTTCTGTGGTCTGCTCACACATGACTATAAGGGTCTACTTCACTTTATAATGTGTGAGGAGTCACGTCTCTTTACATTTTGTCAAACAACAACACTGCCACCAACACCTCCATTTAAACTTTCACCAGAAGTAACACTTTTATCTTTAAAGTTCATTCACCTTCGTGTGGGTTTAAAAGGACGAGTCCACCCTTCTACCTTCTCCCTTGTATCCAGAATCCATATTAAACACTTGAGATGAAGCCCCCCTCTCCCAGCTCTGGGGGGTTTCATGCCACAAATTACTGACCAGAGAATGTATGGGAAGCAGAGTTCTGGAGAGTTTAATGTTTTTAAGAAACTCCCACATGGAACATGTTTATTGTGTGTTCATGTTAAGATAGGTACCCTAGATTTCAGGCTTGGTTTTACCATTATCAACATTTTACACAACTCTGCACAAACAAGTATGTATGTTATTTTGGCAGTTTTTGTATTGTAAACATCACCCATTCACCACCACTGTGAAGAGATCAGAGTTTGTCTACACAACTCAAACACCCATTTTGCATTAACTTCTAAAGGAAGTCATGAAAAATTGTCTACTTTTTAACTCATTTTGGATGATTTCTATTGGTCAGTTTATCATGAATTTGACCTCAGTTGAAGCATTTAAGGGGTTTAATATTCTGGAAAAAAAGGTTTAAACAAAAGAAAAAAAGGACATGCGACAGGGTCAAGATATACACTATATATATACACTGTGTGTGTGTGTGTAGTTATGTAT
>JBBPDE010000017.1:16699114-16712227 GCA_037974605.1 Nannopetersius ansorgii | reverse complement strand
TTGTTCATTAATCATAATCGAGTTAAAATGTTCAATTAATCGAGATTTTGATTTTAGGCCAAATCGCCCAGCCCTATCAACTGGTATAAAAGGCCTTTGGAGAACATAGAGGAACTGGTTGACTGTCAGTCTATTTAAAAAACACATTTAAATGTCGGTGAACTGCTTCATCATTTGCATGATGATGCTATTTTAGGGCCAGTACTTCAGGCATATTTGACATTTTTGGTTCCAACAATCACTTCGTAATATTTTTGGATTTGTCTGTAACAATCTTCTCATTAACTGTAAGAATAAAAACTAAACTTAGCAGAACATGTTCATTTCAGTTTGTCCCCTCGTGTCTCGCGGTACTTGCCAAAGTTTAGTCATTTTAATGAGGGGTTTAGTTTCACACTGCACAATCATGTGAAGAGGTAAATCACAGAAAAACTTGTTTCTATTTTATTGTAACTAATACCTGGGGACTTTCTCTACATCAACTTTTCCCCCACATTCAGTTCCAGGCATCTCAGCTTCTGCAGCTTGTTTCTCAGGTTTTATCTTGTATAGGTTACTTTTATTGAACTTTGCCTTCGTTCTTAAGAACTGCTGACAATATTTCTCCTCATTTCCAAATACAAATTTTCTTCTTTAAAGCATAATTTTAAAGGAAATGATAAAACATCAAAATGCTGCAGATGTTTAGGTTACAGAACCTGAATAATTCAGAGAAAACTAATCTCTGGTTCTCTCTTAAACTAAATGGCAATAATGAGCTGGTCTCAGTGTGAGAGGAGAGAGTCGATTACAGCAGTGTTTTATACTTTTCCTCATTAAATAAGATGGGATTCAGCTGATCACTAATCAGTCCCTCATAAAGCAGAATGAGGTGTTTGTGGAGGAATTTGTGTATGTAAATGCACATACATATACTTTGTGCATATATGCATGAATAATATATATAGTGTAATGGTCACTCGTCCCAATACTTTTGTCCATATCCTCCTGAGACCCAGCCCCTTAATTTATGTCCATTATAATGGACATATTGCTCACCTGTATTGTCCTTAAGTATTTGGAGTTACTCAATCAAGCCCTCTAGTGTTCTGTAGAGGAGATCCTGTGCTTTCCAGGGATGTTTCATGTGAGGGATTTGCATGCTGGGAACAAGGACTGCAACGAGGAGCAGCATATGCAAGATATTCCTCTTTTTAACCAAAAATAAAAAATGCTTCCAGGACTATTACAGCTAAAATATCCAGGATGTTTTATGACTTATCCACCGTTGACCTAAAATACATGATTTTTTGTCCAAGCAACAGAAGAGTGATACAGAATTGTGTTCTTGGGTTAATATTACGTTTTTTATTTTCGAAATTCATTTCTATTTTCACTCGGAGATCGTCCTGTTGTCCTCTACAATGAACATGCTGGGAAATTTAAATAAAAATATATTTAATTTAAACTGCAAGCTGTTTTTTTAGGCCCAAATAGACAGCAAATCACAAAAAAGAAACTAAGACATATGGGTATGTATACACAGACAGATAGATGGGTCGATCGATAGATAATAAAACACCGCAGCGGATGTTTTCACCAGTTTATAGTTTCTCTGGCACTTTTTTCTATCTTCTCTACGTGTCCTCCCTTCTCTGTAAACGTCATCAGTCCGAGTGGAGAATGGAGGTGAGCTGGATCTTCAGCTGCTGCCTGGTCTTCTCCCAGATGTGGGGTAGGAACCAGTCCTTTCAGCTTTCTGAGCAGCTTCTCTCACCCGTGTGAGTTTTTTTATCCGTGGGTTTGGGCTGTTCTCATTCGTCGTTGAATGTGTGTTTGTGTGTTTAGGAGGTTTTGCGTGCGTGTGTGTAAGTCCGTGTGCTTTGAGAGTGTTACACATAAACACTCCTGCAGAACACAGATCCACCAAAACCTCCAGGAGTGCCTACAGCTTGGTTCCAGTCTTTCTGAAGGAAGGGAGGAAACGTTCTCCAGCAGCCTAGGAGAAGAACCCACACACCAGAATGAAACGAAACAGAAGAAAATTGTTAAAGGGCTGAAATGGAACAAAGAAAAAGTTGTTAAGGGGCCAACCTGAAACCGAAAAAAGCAGATTTCTGTAATTCCAAATCATCTACCGGATGAATTATGAAATACAGTCCAAAGCTTCTATTTATTTGTTTTTTTCTGTATCAGTTGAGTTGCAGCACTAAACCCACTTATCTCTCTCACTCGCTCATCGGACATGCCCACACTCACCATACACGCACTCTTAACCTTTTTTCTGGCGCTTAGCTTCATGCCCAGAAGCCTCAGAAGGTCCAGGGTGTTTGGACAGCATCATAAAGCTTTAAGAAGAAGAAACAAAAAACAGGAGAACACGAGGCCAGCAGCCAACATACGGTTGCCTTGTGTCTCTCGGCAGGACTAAAAAAATGTACTTATTCTATATGGAAATTTAAATTTTAAATTATATATTTTTTCTTAATAATTTAGCACACAAATGCGTAAAAAACAGATATATTGCCCCGAAAAAAGCAGAGGATATCTGTGGTTTTGCGTGAAACGATTATAGGAAAAAAATCCAAGTATGACTAAAGCTGCGACTGCTGAACCGTGAATAAGCGGCTGGTTACTGTATATATAAGCGTAGCGATATTCATCGTAAAGGCCTGAGATATATATACATTTTTGGAAGTAATGCAAAAACTACAAGAAGGAAATTGTAGTGGATATATTTAAAGTGCATTAGTTGACCTTTAAATTGTCATTTTCTGATCTTCCAGATTTATCATCGTCTCAGCAGTCGCATGTTGGGACGGATCCTCAGAGCACAGCGGCAGCAGCTCGTTTCACTGCTGCAGAAAACCCAGTGACGGTCACAGCTGTTCCCAGTCATTCCCTTTCATCATACAATGAACCCTCAGCAAACACTGGACACCTGAGGACCGGACCCATGGTCTCCCAAACCCAGAATCCAGTCCAGACATCAGGTAGGAACAGGTCTGAAACGTCTATATAGGCTAACTAGGTGGTCACCATTTGAGGAAGCCCCCCCTCAGGTGGTCTGAAGCTAAGGGTCGTTAAACCCCGCTTCACCCAGAGAGCTCTGTTAATGAACAAACTGCTGTTTGGGTTTTCATGCGCATTGGTGAACTTCCTCTGATATATGAAATGATTGACCGTAAAACAGTTTCAAGAAAAAATCTATTAAAAGAACTAATATAAATAATCTCACTGTGGTGCGCTGGCGCCCCCTTAGGGTGAGTCACAGCCTCGCGCCCCTGGACCCTGAGGTAGACTCCAGGTACCCACAACCCCAGTGAGGATTAAGCGGTGTCACAGGTGTTACATTATTGCAGCCTGTTGACCCTCTTGTCTCTGTTTAAAACCAAAATGAATACTACAGTATAAATAATTATAAGGTGAAATATAACAGTATAGAAAAATCAGCTGTTTCCTCCTCAGATCATAAATGTGTGCTGTTGGCGCTGTTTACTTCAACTGTCTCATTTTAAAAAAATGCTAATCATAAGTGGTTATTGCAATTATTACAATTTGCCACACCATGATTAGCATCGCACCGTGGCTCAGTGAAAACATGCTGCATTGACTACTAGTAGAAACATCTCAGCCCTAACTTAAATCACATTGCATTAATGAAGTGTTGGGAGTCTTGCCCAAGCACAAGTAGCTTCTGAATTAACATGATAATTATTTTATTAAGGCTTTAAAATAGTTTATAACATTTAACCTGCTTGTGAAAGCATGCATACCAAAATACCATAAATGCTTTTTTATTTATCTGTAATAACCAGCATATATACCAGCATATGAGCATATCAGAGCATACAGACCACATGATACGTGGTAATAGTATAAGACATAGTCTTAGACATGGTCTGGAAAGACATGGTTTGGAAAGGGTTAACCAGTTTCATGCAGCTTGTGTTTTTCTCCCACTGTTCATACTTGTCACACATCGCTGGCAACACTTTAAATAACAGATCGGTTTCAGCCCCCGTGTTGTTGTTTTTTTCTTTCTTTCTGGTTTAAATGCAGGTGTTTCCCCCAGCAGCCCGACCCGCGACCCCGCTGGCCCCCGCTTCCATGCTGGTAGTTTTTTTGGTGGAATGATGGTGGCCTTTGTCATAACACTAGTTGCATCTCTGATCTACAGACTGACCTGTTCCCACCAGAAGGTGCAGTACCGAGCAATGTAAGTACCTGTGGGAGCAGGTGATCATACACTCACGCCCACAGTATAGGGACGCCTTTTCTCAACGTTTTTAACGAAAAGCAACACGTTTTCTTTGTTCCTTTACTGTAATACATGTAATCCCTTGTTGTGATGTTACATCTTTTAGGTGTTTAAACCACTAAATGTGTGCTTTTAGTGATAGTTTGGAAAAGAAAATTATTAGAATGAAACACGATGGTCTTCATAGCAAGGTAGGTGCTTATATGAGTTTATCTTTAAGATGAACTGGATTAGAGATTCAGTGTCTGACATCATAAATGCTCTACAGAATGAATGGATGCAAATTCCCACAGAAACTCCAAACTCCAAGTTTTCCAAGAAGAGTGGAAGCTGTTATAAAGGGGGACCCAACGCCATATTAAAGTCTATGGATTTGAATACAAGTCCCTGTTGGTGGAATGGTCAAGTGTCCCAATACATTTGTCCATATAGTGCACTTGCTTTGCATCAGGCCTTAAACAGCTCACCTTAACATAGGACTTATACAGTCCCGTGAATTGCTATGTGAATGTGTATCAGGTCTTTAAGCATTAAAATCTTGTGTTTTATTCTTTCAGAGTCGAACACGAAGCTGTGGTATAAAACTGGAGCTGCTGGACAACGAACTGGTTTACAGACACAAAGGACTCGGAGTCTGTACTGGTTTTCTGCCTGTTCTGCAGAGGTGTCTATGATCTGGTGCCATTTACTGGAAATCTGTATTTTGAGTATTCTTACTTAGTTTTTTATTTTTTGTAATTTTTATAAACAATTATTTTGTCCAATTAAGGAGGGAAACTGCTTGTTTCCCATCCATTACAGTAAATATTTATTATTGTAAATGTTTGTGTAATAATGGCGGGAAACAATTGTTTTCTTCTGTTATTGCACAAAACAGATTCATAAAAATATTCATTTTTGTGCATGAACTATGGGCCATTATTACAATACAGTTCTGGTGTAGTTTTTGTGCAATAATGTGTGTGTTTGTGCAACAGCGCGTGTGTAACTGAGCCAACATTAAGATCAGATAAGTTAAACTTTATTAGTCCCACAAGTGGGACATTTGCATGCTGCTGTAACAGGCTGCCACTTGTTGGGGGTGCCGGAAGGATGTTAACATGCTCAACTAAATGTTGAATAGTGACTCTAAACTCCTAAATCCAGCCTCGGGGGGTTAAATGGGATGTTCTGCTAAGCTTGTTCAGACTCGCAACAGGTTCTACGAAGGAACACATTTGCGGGCAGAGCAAGGATGGGTCAGCTCTTCACGTTTCTCTCATGTTTTCTGGCCTTGAACCTCAGAGACACATCACTGGGATCCAGATGTGTTTATATACAGTCGAGACCCTTAAACTGCTGAAGTCTCGTCCACAGTCTGGTCTTCAGTCCCTTTTACTCCGAGCCTAGTTTAAAACCTTTCCTCTTCTCACAGCCCTGGATTTATTTAGACTTTAAACTATATTTTGTTGTTCTTGTCTCTGGACAGTCCTAACAAAAGCAATTTTCTCTGGTTTCAATAATGTTCTGATTCAGATTCCCTGGCTGGATGCCTCCTATTTATATGCTTTGATTTTTTATTATTATCCTTTATGCATAATTTATGTCCCTAATTCCTAATCAGGGCTCCTGATTCAGCTGAGCTATTTAAAAACAAATTATGAAAAAAAACCCCACATTTTCTCATATGTTTGGTATAAAGGTTTGATAAAGCATGTAAACACTGTTACACGTACCGTTCACTCCAGTCCGTACAGACGTGTACACGGCAAAAAGCTGCATAAACTACCAGAAAGCTGATCCATTTTTGCCTGCAGCAGTTTAGCTCTGCGCAGTCAGGCTGATGATATAAGGAGTGTTTCAGTCCCGTTTTTTTAAATGTGGGACAACAGCCAATCGGAACAGAGCTCATTTGTACATATCAGTCTTAAAGGCACAGTAACAAACACACAGATTAATTACAAGGCATTTTTAAAAGGATGGTTGAATTATGAATTGTGATTAATTATGGCTGTCTTTGCATAGTAAAAATCACCCAAATTAAAGATCTTGTTCTTGGTTTGGTGTGTGAGTATGACACACAAAACTGTACTGAGCATCCTTTGCTATAAGACTTCAATATTTTAACTTGAGATCATGGTTCGAATGACAGGGGATACTGTACCCCCCAGTCAAGACCCAGACCCCCCCAAAGACAAAAACAGCAGGGTTTTTTTTGGGGGGGGGAGTGGGGGTTCTTAACAGTGTTAATGAAGACAGAACCCCCCAATTATGGAGGGGTAATTCACACTCTGCTTGAGATCCATTTTTGTAAGCTTCACTTGTCTTTTGGGTCTGTTGGAACCCTCCCCAACTTTCTATATGTGACTTTTGACAAATAAAATCTTGATATAAGAAAGCAAAGGCCATTACGGTGTATACATTGTGTATGCTGCTTGTGTAAGATTCAGAAATCCACTAAAGAAACGAGGGGTTTCCCTGCGCACCAGGAGCTCGACCTCACCAACCGGCATTCTGGCAATTCCTACATCTGTAATTAACATTAAAAAAGACAGGAGCTCTTATGTAACTGTACATTAGATCCCCAGCATTCGTATCCACCAGTGCTTCCCAAGCCTGGTCCTGCAGGACCCGTCAAAACAGCCCCGGCACAAATCAACAATGAACGAGAACCAGTACAACAAAGTATATACTTTATTACAGGCCCATTTGTTTTAAAGTATTATGGAACAAGATAGAATGTAACAGAACTTAAGGTTCTAGGATACATGCACATACATCCAAAAAAAAAAAATCATAATAAATGGATATAAATTCATTCCGTGTGCATTTAGAGATACCTAAATACCAATCCTTTAACTTGAGTGATTAGTACTAGCACTACAAAACAGTAAAGTTAATATATATTCGGAGAGTTGCACACTAGCTAGTCATAAAGTCATGTTTAAGTGACATACACATTTTACATGATGCTCTTTTAAAAAAAAACAAAAAACGTGCAATACCAGCACTGTACCAACAATTTATAAAAATTACTTTTTCGCTGCACTGCTTTCTCCAACACTGTTTTAAACCCCCCCCTCCTCCTCAGCGAGTGTCCGCCAGCAATACTAAACATCAAAAATAGATACTAGTGAAAAGATACTATTCTGGTGTCTTTCAGAAGCTCTCAGACGTCGTTTGATCATAAACGTTGCTCGTTGTTCATGTGGATTGGTGGATTGGGGGAAATGCAGCTCAAATATATCAGATAAAACACAACGCATCATCTAAACCGCAGCTAATAAAAAGTGAGAAAACCTTGCGTAGTGTAAAGGGGTACATAACGTTGTAAACATCTGAACATACACACACTGTGTTTCTGTATAAAGCGTTTTGTCACTGAAAAGTCCCTGTAGTGTTCTCTCGCTCGGCAATGTAAACGACTGACCAAAACAAACAAACAAACAAACAAACAAGCAGGGGGTCTGTTCTAGGTAACATGCTGGACAGACGGACTAGCGCGGGACATCGTGACACGCTCTTTCACCAAACGTCCTCCGAATCATCAGCGGGACCTTTTCTCATTAGCTTATGCCATATGTGTATACTTGAAAGAAGTAGAAAAAAGATGCGCTAAATTATTTTTTGATGCCTTTTTTTTTTCTTTCAAAGAAAAAAAAAAGACAAAATACTCTTTGGAAGCTTTGACAAAAAGAAAAAGAAAAGAAAATCCTGACAATTTCTGATTATTTCCAAGACTACAGCATCCATCATTCGCGACCATAATTACCGAATCAGGTACCAGCAAACCACTACCCAACACCTCTAACCCTCGGGACGTGCTTGTTTATCCAGCTAAAACGTAGCAGAGCCATCACTTCGTGCCCGGCCTCAGATCGGAGGCGCGTTCGTCACACAGTAGTCGATCTAAGATCCTCTGATATCTTGTTCCTTGCTTTTGGCTGAGAATTAGGATGATACTGTCCTTACATATGCAACAAAATCAAAGGAAAAAAAAAGATAATAATAACTAGATACTGGTATACAAAAACATCAATCTCGGGAGATCACCTTTGCCGATTACTGCGGAACATAACCGCAATGATCTGCTCCATCTATTCCATGGCGCCTGCCCTCATTTATCATAATAATAAAAATAATAACTAGAAACGCGCTTGAAAGCCACCGTGTTAGAGCCGACAGAAATCAGTTGGACACGAATGCCATAACCAAGCCAAGAAAAACAAAGTAAAGGAGTGGAAAAAATAAAATCAGGCTTAAATAAGACCGTCATACAAAGAGGCTAGGATTTATACAAACAAAAAAAAAAATTAAAATAAAAAAAAAAGAAAGGATAAATCCTAATTCCTGACATTAAACATTTCATATAACCTTTAAAAGTTTTTTTTTTGATTACTAAAAATCGTACATAGAAAAGAGTGCGGTTGATTTTTGTTCTAAAATATATAGTGTACTGCCTTATGAAGAAAAAACAACAAAGACACGTAGTGTTTTAAGAGATCGTCTGAAGGCACTTGATTAGACGAGGTTTCTGTAGTTAGACACGCTGGCACAGCCAAGCAGGGGGGGGTAGATTGATTGATTGCCAAAGCTACGGCTTCATCTCGGCGACTCTGCAGCTCGTAATGGCACACCTACACTTGCGCCCAGCCCTCCTGCGCAGTTTCGCGGTAAATGAAGGAGGGAGGACGCTGCGGGAGAGACCACACTGTAGTCCAAGCTGTGGATGAGAAACCGAAGTCAAGGAGGAGCTGAAGGAGTTTCGGCCCTCGGCTCTTTCTGTGGAAGCCCTCGAAGCAATACTCTGGTATGGGCTGAAGAAGAAACTATGTCCATACACTCACACGTCCACACACACACACACACACACACACACACACACACACACACAGGACAGGCATACAGCACAGAGATATATGAGCACTGGTGAATAACTGTCTGTTCATGGGCCAGCCTTGAGGATGCAGACATGATAAAAGAAGTAGGAGGAGAAAAAAATCTTTGCTTTTAAAACCAATCCGGCCAAGTGTGGTGAATGTGGAGGAAAAAAAGCAATTAAACGTCCAGTAGAGTAAAATGTCTTTAAAAAAAAAAACAACGAACAAAACTCAAGCATCTACACATCATCCTTCACAGGTTGGACTCGGGGGCAGTCAGTGGGGTGTGTAGAAGGTGATGGAGCAGCGCTGGAAATCTATAGCCAGGTCAGAAAGCTCTCCTTGTCGATCTTGGTAGCTGCCAGCACTGTCTCCATGTCATTCAGGATGTCGGAGCTGAGGGCTTCCTGCAGGCTGGGCATCAGCTCCTCGCCCTCCACGGCCATGCTCTCGCCCTCCAGAGTGCCCAGGTCCACGTCAGTGCCCGGGATGGCATCCAGGTAGTCGGGGAAACCCCTTGACTGTGTCGCCATGGAGGTGGGACCGAGGGAATCGCCTGAGAGAAAAGTAAAGTGGTCCCTTATGGTCACGCATGAACACACCACAACACACAGTGTGAAATTCTTTTTCTGCATTTAAACCATTTACCAAGTAAAGCATGGGCTGCCAACAACAAGGGGCACCAGGGAGCAGCGTGTGGGCACGGTACCTTGCTCAAGGGTAGCTCAACAGCAGTTGGGACTGAAACCCACAACCTTCTGATTGCAGGAGAGCTGCTGACCTAGTGGTTAGGGTGTTGCCCCTGCAATCAGAAGGTGGGGCTGCCACCAAAAAGGTGCGCCGGGGAGCAGTGTATGGGGACAATACCTTGCTCAAGGGTACCTCAATAGCAGCTGGGATTCAAACCCACAACCTTCTGATTGCACCCTAACCCCACCAAGCGAAGCAGGGGCTGCCACCAATGAGAGGCGCCCGGGGAAAGTTAAGTTTCCACCCAAAAAGGATGATAAACATGAATATAAGAAAAAGAAATTGTGTCCAACTAACTGACTCTGGAGGTTTATTGGTAATGCACGAGCAATCTTGTCAAATGATCAGTTATTAATTTTAATAAAAAGAAAAGACATGATTCCATGCCTGTTTATGAGCTGTGATTAAGGCTGTAGCAGTTTTGACAAGAAGCAGTGCAACAGTCTAATAGCTCGATAGTTAATGGTACTAAGTGAAAGCCATCAGCTTAATCAGAAGACAGACACTAATACAGAAACAGTTTGTGTGTATATATAATGTTCATGAGAGAATTCATTCTCAAAAGGGAACTTAAATATCTCACTTTGAATATCCGATTAAAAAATCCTTTCTGTAAAATGTTGATCCGCCAACTCTAAACCATTACGCCTGAATTTGCTGGTGGCAGATAAAACTAAAAGACCACGGACTCTGAAGCACAAGAATTAATTAATGATAAAGAGCTATTGGCTCCCAGAGGAGAACCAGATTAAGGTGTGTCTGCAGTAAATATATTGTGTGGTTCAGTGATGCAGAATGTGATTATGAAGATTTTGAAGCATCGTACTCGTCTCCATCTCATCCACGCTGTTGAGGAAGTCATCCGGAGTGCGGGGGACACTGTAACTGCTCATACTGAGACCGCTGTCTGTGCTCTCATCTCTGGAGTGATACGTTCCACTGGAGGGGGAGGGGGGGAGAGAGAGACAGAGAAAGAGAGAGAGAGAGAGCGAGAGAGAGAGGGAAAGGGAGAGAGAGACAGAGAGAGAGAGAGAGAGAGAGAGAGAGAGACAGAGAGAGGGAGAGTGAAAGAGAAAGAGAGAGGGAGAGAGAGAGACAGAGAGTGAGAGAGAAAGAGAGAAGCAGGGAGGGAGAGAGAGAGAGAGAGAGAGAGAGAGAGAGAGAGAGACAGAGAGTGAGAGAGAAAGAGACAGAGAGAGAGAGAGAAACAATCTTTAGTTACAATAATCAAAATATGGCACAACTTAGTTCAACCAATAATCATATTTTAGTAACAAAATTTGCCATCAATCGAAATTCATCTGATAACTGAATTTATAAGTCATTTATAAATCACTTGGTTAACTTTGGTATACTGAGATTTTAGGTTTATTGCTTTTATTGTTAAGCTTTTAATCAGTAGTTAGTCGAATAGTTTGGCTTTATTATCCTGCATCCGTTAACATCTGGTGCAGGATACACTGAGCCTGAGATCAGTGCAGTAAAACAGAATGACCCCCTCCGTAAATAGAGCTTTTCCCAGGCGAGAGTGCGAGGGATACAGTAAGAGGGCAAATACAGCAGCGAGGCTTACGCGAGTGAAGAGAGCGAGATGGATGCAGCGTGAGTGTGGCACCATGAATGGGGTCTTTGTAGCAGCTCGAGTGGGAGGAGGGTGGGTTTCTGGCCTGTCTGAGGCTGAAACCACATGTTCTCACGGGCTGCTCCGCCTGTTCACAACCCCCAACTCTCTCACAGGAGCCGCACTTTTCCCTTTCATGGCCACCGGATGGCGCACTTCTGTAATATGTGACTCACGGCTGCACGCAGTTTTGCAATACTAGTGCAAACGAGCCCTTTAATACGTCCCCTTTAATAAATCACATGCTGATCATTCTGAAGACTTTAAGTACCAAACTGTTTAAGAACACTGTAAACGTCACTGAGAGAATCTGAACGGGGATTTGATGAGATGCACTTTGATGAGATTCCACTAGCGGTAAATAACCAGGCTGTATTGTGTATTACAATACAGTATTGTGATTACACTGCAACACACTGTGATTATTTCAATATCAGCAATATTATTTAAATACCAGATTTGGTCACAAAGGGCCTACATTAGTCCACAGCATCAACTTGTGGAAGGAAACGTTTGTCCAGCAGGAGTCAGAGATGAGTCGTGATGTGGTGAGAAAAGGGAAACACTCTGAAAGTATAGTTCTGTTCCTTGGGAACCTTTTCAACCATGAATTACTGCCATGTGTGTGTTCATATCACTAGAACTAAACCAGCCTCTTATGTCTCCTTTCATAAATTTCACACAGACTCAGTCCTAAAAGACTCCCTGAGCCCAATTCAGTGCTTATCACAGGCCCCAATACTGCTATACACTATAAACAGTCCTTATTTTACTAATATATACACACATATATATATATATATATATATATGTATGTATATATATACCCTTTAAACTCAGGTTAATGCATTACCCTTAAAGCTAAACCCGTATTCGCCCCTTTTAATTGAAATTCCCCGCCGAGATATGCAACTCGGAAGGTTGCGGGACAAAAGTATTGGGAATAACCCCTGATCTACCCGGGCTAAAAACACAAATGAGGGCTCGTTAGAAAGGTCTCCTGAAGGTCAATCGAACTGTGGAGTTCGTAAAAAGTGCTTCCAGGTCGGTTACAGCCTGCCTCGAGTGCCCTTGTGTGAAAACATCTAGAAAAAAATTGCCACAAAAAAGCAAATAAAGGTGGAGGATATTTGTAGTTTCTGTGTTATTGTGGGGATTTTCGCGTAAAACTATGAGTTTGGTTCGAGCGTGACTGAATCCGCGACTCCTGATCAGCGTAAAACTGGGGGTTTACTGTAAATATACTGTAAAAATGTAAACAATTTGCACAGGGGTCTAAGACTTTTGCACGGTACTGTATGTCTAACCATTCTGAGTTGGGTTTATAATTCTTTATTTAGGTGTGCTGTAGTTTCATGGTTTATGCAAGGTAACTATATTTCCACATGTTTCCATACAGTTTATAGGGAATAGAGGGTGTAGAACTGTCCAGTCACCTGTTGAGGAAGGGGTCCGAGCTGTTGGTGGTCATGCTGCGGGCGTCCTGGGCCATGTCTGGAGACGACACTGTGTTCTGGGTTCCTCCCTCCTGCTCCATGCTTGTGGGCAGTTGGTTCCTCAAGGCCAACTCCTACACACACACACACACACACACACACACACACACACACACACACACACACACACACACACACACACACACA
>JBBPDE010000017.1:16639059-16654005 GCA_037974605.1 Nannopetersius ansorgii | reverse complement strand
CGTATCTGGGCCGACTTTTTCCTTTCCCACACACACACACACACACACACACACACACACACACACACACACACACATTTTGCGTTCAGCGCTGGCCTCAGATCGGCTGTGGGAGTGAATGAGGCTTTTAAATAGATTCCTCATTCCTGTTCCAGTTCAGAGGCCACAGCGCAGAGGAGTGCGTGTTTGTGTGTGCCTCATGTTAGAAGTGCGTCAGGTTCGCTCTCTGAAGTCTGATGTTAGGAAGAGGGAAGCAGTGTGGGGGGCAAAAGGAGAAATCATGAAAATCGTGTGAGCTGTAGATGAATGTGTGTGTGACTCTTAATCTGATGCTTTAAATTATTCACAGTCCATTTTAGCCCAGTGCTGTGGAGTCAGAGCAGCAGTTTGAGTTGGGTTCACTTACGGTTCAGCTGTGTGTGTACATGTGTGCACACACATCCACCCCTCACTTTCTTTTATGTTAATGTGGTCTTGAGGAACAGTTCTCCAGGCTTCCTGAAGGACTTTCAAAGCCTCTCATTTCTGGTCCAGTCCCTGAACCTGACCAGTTTCAGAGGAGTGTCTCTGTTGGTTAAGACACACAGTGACCTACGTATCAATCATTCAAGCAGATCGAATCTACTCAGTATGACAAAGATATGAATATAGAAAGTGTGTTTGAAAGTAGCCAATCCGAGAACATTATTTATTCCTCCTTGCTGCTGACTGGGAGCATCCCACGCTTGCCATGCTTAGAGGCAGGAGTATATTTTCCCAATTTTCAACAGTTATCTCAGTTTATTTAGTATTTATAAGTTGTGCCCTGTCTAAACATGTGGGTAGAGAGAGTTTTTTCAATATTTCTTTTGTGTACAATCCTTGCTACTAATGCTAACAGCTAGTGTTAGCGACTCTGTTTTTAAGCAATTTCCTCCTGGAGCAATAACGCGTTCAGGTTATTTACAGTACTGTGCAAAAGTCTTAGGCACCTACAAAAACAATATTTAAAATCCGTTCACATGCTTTCTATTCTGCTTTCTTTCTCTGTCCTTTTCTCTTTGGCTCTTTTTCTCCTTTTCATTTTCTCTCATGGTTTTTCCTCCTCCTCCTCCTCCTCCTCCTCTCTCCATCTCTATCTTAAGGCTAATGCAGCCAACAAGTAAAGAAAGCATATGTACATCATTTAGCATCATGCTAACTCCACACCTACATCATCACACCTTCGCTTATAGCCATGAGGAGAAATTCTCTCGAATAGACTTGGTGATGGGGCTTCTGACACCGCCTGACACAAACAGATGGAAAGAAGCATCAGCTTATTCTAACAGCAGGCATGTTATTATCTTTAAGGGCCAAATGTCTGAAGCATTTCTCTTGACTTTGAGGTTTTACAGCAGTGTTTGAGTTACATTCAGGGATCTGAGCTGCTTTGACTTTAATTCAGTCATCAGGAATGAAAGATTCATCTTAATGGCTCTTCATTAAGGGCTCTTCTACCAGATTCAGCGCATCAATCACAATGATGACCTTCTGCCGGGTCAGCCTGGAGGTCAACCACGACAGCAGTCGCTTTCTTAATTTTGTGACTCCCACAGTATTACCACCTTCAAGCTTTTATGAGATTGACCCTGCATGGGACCCCATGTCTTTTTTTTTTTTTGCTTTCGTTAATCCTTATGGGCCAGATCGATGTCTTTTGTCACAGCTCCTTATCGGCGCAGGGCAGGGCCCGGTGTTACAGTGTTAATGCTTTAGATGGGGGTTTACAGCCTGGCCTGTGAGCTGAAAGGAGCCAAATAGGGAGGAGGGAGGGGAGGGGTCCATTAAAAGTGCGATAAAACTCAATAATCTCCCCATCTGAGTGGCCCGTGGCCACAGGCTACACACAGGCAGGCCGCGTAATTAACTCCAAACAGCCCTCATGACTGCATAGATCTCTTTAAATGAAGGAGCTAATGGCTATTGGGTGCTGATCTAATTTTGCAACTGAGAGCAGGTCGAACTGCATTTGGAAAAAGTAAAGGTGAATCAGAAAGAGAGAGAAAAAGAGTGGGGGGGGGGGGTGGAAGTAGACAGTGAAAAATGAGAAAGAAAGAAAGAGAGGAAAAGAGGGTAAAAATGAAAGTGAAAAAAGAAGAGATTGGAGAGTGAAAGAGGGAGAATGTCTGTAGAGAGTGAAAGAGTAAAGAGAAAGTGGGTAGAAACAAAGAAAGGAGAAAGAGAGAGAAAGAGAGAGAGAGAGAACATAAAAGGGAAGCGAGAAAAGCAGGAACTCTCAGAGGTGGTAGGAGAATGTAACTGAGACATTCTCTGCTTTCTCTCGTTTGCAAACTATTTACTCACAATTCTGGGTGTCTTGCCTCTTTATTTGTCTGTGTTTTAGGTGTTTGAACCTGACAAATAGCATTCAAAATATTTTTCCAGGTTGGAGCTGATGTTTATAATGATGTTGAGGATGATGATGATGAGGGTGATGAGGAGGATGATGAGGAGGATGATGAAGATAAAGCTGATGATGATGGTGATGATGATGAGGAGGAGGAGGATAATGATGATGGGGATGAAAATGATGATGATGAAGATGGTAGAAATTTTGTTAAATAATGCTGGTAAACAGGTTTGGTTGTTGTTTTTGTTAGTGTGTGTGTGTGTGTGTGTGTGTGTGTGTGTGTGTGTGTGTGTTCTGTTCTGTTTAAACAGAGAGATGATGGAGCGTCTCTGTTCTGCTGGATCAGTGACTGCATGTGTTTTGTTAAACTGGGACGCTGTAAAAGAGCTGAGAGGAAAACTGTAATTTAAGCCTCACTGAACACTAAACCATTCTGTCTGTGGTGTATTGATACAGTGGAAATTGAAGTTTGCTGAGGCTGCATGTGCTTTCTAGACCTTGATATAAAACACACACACACACAAGTTGGTGTTACTACATTTGTGAGGGTTTACATAATACCTCAGTACACATATACCTGAACCTGACACTGACCTTAACCTCAGTAACCAAAACCAACCTGTCTGCTCTTTTAGTTTTCCTTAAATTGTTGATTTTGTGGTGAAATGGAAGATGATGAGGATGATGATGAGGATGATGTGGTTGATGATGAGGAAGATGGTTATGCTACACACATGCTAAATGTCAAGCTATCATCAACTCAGTTCAACTCAATTCAATTCAGTCAAAAATTGCAAGGTTCAAAGTTACTCTGTTGTCATCAGCATGTGAAGTGTAACTGTATACTGTGATTTGGTCTGTTAAACCACAAATAGACAAAACAGCAGTGTAACAGTATAGTGTGAACGGGATGTCAAACTTTTAGTGTGATATTGCACCAGAATCAGTTAGCAGCACTGAACCCACACTGAGTGAAGGTAAATTCTAGCTCATCAGATCAAATAACACTACATGAGTGTGTCTGCTGCAGCAGTAAACAGTAAACAGAAGGTAAGTGCAGAAAGTCCAGAGTGTAATATGATAAGTATGAAGCATAAAGTGAGGCAGTGCACTGGAATGACACTTGGTTAGGCAGAGATTAGACATTTATGTGCATTCGGAGCTCTGATGGCCTGCAGTATTTAACTGTTACACAGTTTTGCAGAGCCAGAGTGAAACCATTTCACGATAGAAGAGAGGGGAGTCTGTATAATGGGTGGGAGCTGACCTTCACAACATTTCAAGTTCTCTTATAGCAATGAATTTGTAAAATGTCGTACAGGGAAGGTAGTTGCACACACTATATGCCCTGCTTGGAGATCAGCCTACGAACTTCTAGTATCAGAATCTCTACAAGGTGTCTGAAAATGAGACCTTTACCTGCTCAAGGGAACACAACCGAGACAACGCAGCTCAGGAACACAAAGAGAGCATGTATGAGTCATTTTCTTTCTAAACTAGTCTCTTGTTTGTTTATTTCTAATTTTAATACTTTAATTTCATACCATAATTTAAAACCATTTCAAGAACTTGAGTTATTGTTTATTTTCCACCAAGATGCAAGAACCACGAGCCGTTACAGTAATCGTCTAAATGGCCACTTGTCTTTTAGAACCATGTTGGTTGTTGGTCTTTGATTTCTAAAGTCTTATTTCAGTTTCTTAGATATTTACACTACTTTAATAGCAGCTCACTCAGATGGAAACAAAACAACCAACCAACCAACCAACCATCCAACCAACCAAACAAAAAACCAATCAACCAACCAACCAAACAAACAAAAAACCAATCAACCAACCAACCAACCAAACAAACAAACAAACAAACAAAAAAACAATCAACTAACCAAACAAACGAATGAACAAACAAACAAACAATCAATAAACCAAACAAATGAATGAACAATCAATCAACCAACCAAACAAACATCCAATAAACCAAGCAACAAAACAAACAGACAACTAAACAACCAAACAAACAAACAATCAACTAACCAAACAAATGAATGAACAATCAATCAACCAACCAACCAAACATCCAATCAACCAACCAACAAAACAAACAACCAATCAACCAACCAACCAACCAACCAACCAACCAACCAACCAAGCATCCAACCAACCAACAAAACAACCAACCAACCAAACAAACAAACAACCAAACAAACAAACAACCACTCAACCAACCAACTGACCAACTAACCAAACAAACAGCAATAAAAACAGTATAATAACCAACCAACCAAGCAAAAGCTGGTTGGAAAAATCTTGCTCTTAACAGGTTAATGCCTTAAATTTTCTGGTTTATTATATATGAATGCATCTTTTTCCATAACTACAGGGAAAACATCAGAGGTGTCCAAACTGTCAGGGGTGATAATATCCTATAGTAAATAAAGAGTGAGGAACTGAGAGCAGCACGGTTTGGTGATTTACTGATCAGCTGATGAGCTGATGAGTTTGTTTGAGCAGGAAAATCACTAAACTGTGCAGGAATCTGGTCCTCCAGGAAGGGTATTGAAGAGGTAAATAACACTCGTTTACTGTGTAGATCCAATTATTGGTATTTTAAAAGTGGAGGTAAAACCCACCACCGTGGCATCAATGATGCTTCTGTTTGACTAGATAGATTCAGTGCATAAGCTTTGCTCCCAGCGGTTACCATGGAGGAACATCTACCTTGAAGAGGGAAAAATGGATAAACTGGCCCTGAAATACAACCTAAAATCTCAGGACTTATGGAAAATGTTCTGAGCTCTTTAGAACATTTTCGAGAATTCAGGATGTTTTTATGTTTTAAACAGTTCATGCTTCCTCAAAACATAATTTCTGAGTTCCTGAAACATTTGAGGTTTTTTTTTTTATTTCTTCAATTTTTTTCAAAAAGTTCTGATATCTTGAAAACGGTCTAAGCTCCTGAAACGTAAAGTAAGAGTTCTTGAGAAAGTTCTGACTTCTTGAAACCATTCTTAGTTCCACAAAACATGCTTTTGGAGTTCATAAAATAGTACTGAGTTTTTTAAAGCTTTTTCAAACTTACAATACCCTGAAAAGGTTCTAAAAAAGTTTTGGGTTTGTGACAACAAGTTCTTGATACAGTTGTTAATACAGTTGTTAATTCCTCAAATCATTCTTTCTGAGTCCATAAAATAATTTTTAGGTTTCCTCTTTAAAACGTTCTGATATCCTAAAAATGATCTAAGCTCCTGAAAATATTCCTGAAACCATTCTTAGTTCCACAAATCATACTTTCTTAAAATAGTTTTTTCAATTTTCATCAAAACTTGCTGATATCTTGAAAACAATCTAACCTCCTGAAAATGTCACTTAAAGAGTTATGAGAAAGTTCTGACTTCTTGAAACCATTCTTAGCTCCACAAAACATGCTTCTGGAGTTCATAAATAGTACTGAGGTTTTTTTTTAAAACTGTTTCAAAACGTTCTGGTATCTGGAAAGTGTTCTAAGCTCCTGAGTGTCTGAAAAGGTTTAGAGTTTCTAAGAAAAGTTCCTAGAGAGCTTGACATTGTTCTGAAGTCGTGAAAAAGTTTTAAAGTCCAATAAAACCCAGAAAGTTACTGTGGTGGAAAGGGGTGTATTGAGAACGCTCGGCCTGTTCTGCTGAGTTTGTAGATCAGGGTCGCCTGTTTCCAGGGATTTTTGGAGCTGCTGTAGTTCCCTTGCTCTCTTGGCTCTGCTGGCGCTGCTGTCGATAGCATTAGCGCTGTGGGAAGATGTAAAGATCTAATGAGGCATGAAGAGATGCAGTTATGTTCATTAACCCGGGGGTCGCTCCTGAAAAGAGAACAGCCTGTTATCTAACGATACCATTGTTCTACTTGAAGGCCGACGCCGTCGTTTGTTGTTTCGCTCAGTCACTGAAGCGTATATCCTCTTTTTTATTACTTATTTATTTTTTTGGTTTAATTCTGAGCAGTGCCCTCCCCGAACAACTGCAAATAGCAGGGTCTAATTTGGGGAAATGCAAAGAGCACTCATTTCGCAGTTGTAAATTGCTGGCACACACACACACACTCACACACTCTTGCATTTTGGAGGAGGGTGTGAAATAGCAGCTGTTAATAGTTATGGACAGTTTGAGCTGCTCCACCTGTCTAATTAGAAATCCTGTTTATTGCCCTGCACTTTCTTAATATATTATATTGTATCATGGCTTTATATCCTATTTGTGTTCCAACATACAGTACACTACACCTGCCCTTTTCACATTAATATCACTAAATAAACAATAAATAAAAATACTGCTCTAAAGTAAATAGTGAATATCAGTATATCAGTGAGTTCTTGGTGAAGTTCAGTATTATTGTAGAAACCTGGTTCGACTCCATCAGTCCTTCATTAAATTAAATCAGGAGCTGCTGGAGTTTCACCATCAGGAGTTTCACCATCCAAACAATGGCTGGAGGAACCGAGCCGTTTATACTTTAAACAATAGGTACAAGTTCCTAAGACTTTTGCACAATACTGTAGCTGAATAATGTGGAAATAATATACTCCTACACACACACACACACACACATATACACACACACATGCTCTCTCACACACACACACACACACACACACACACACACACACACACACACACACACACAGTTTAATGAAGCAGAAATGCCTTTCCTTCTCCGAGCAGTTTGGCAGGGAGGGGTCTAAATGGTCTGGAGGTTTGGTGGATCGATCTGACTGATCAGTCGTGGCAGGTCACTGATTTCTTCAGTGATTGATTGCGTTATTGACCGATCAATACATCATATGATTGATGAGTAATTTCACCCCAGTCCGTACAGGCTCCCCATCTGTGAAGGATCTACCAAGTCATACATTAGAGGCCAATTAGATCCAGGGCATTTTCTCTATCTCTTTACAAATCCCCCCACCCTCCTTGTCTATACCACGTTTCGAGTAATAAATGAGGCGGACCCTCTGTCAGTCAATAGAAGCTGGTCTCCTCTGGGTTTCTGATGCTGATACATCAGCGTGGGCCTGGAATCACACCTGATTGAGCTGTTTGTGCTCAAACAAGGGCGTTCACAGAGCAATTAGAGGCAGAAAGGGAGATAGAATTACACAGCACCCCTGTAGACTCTCTGTCCTGCTGTGTTAAAGTGCCCACCAGGCCATCGTCTAGAGCAATGTTACCACCCCCGGCTGTGAGGGAGATACTCTGAGCTCCCACTGAGATCCTGAAGGGAATTAATTCTCAGACATACGCTTAAAATGAAAGCCACCAACATAAAAGGCATTTTTAGCCCAATAGCACCCCAGTTACTGAGGAACCTTTCAACGGACAGTGCGTTAAACTATCATACGTGTGAATAAAAGTGTGCGAGAGTGAAGAACCCTTAAAGAGGACTTAATGCAAGATTACCTGTTTGGTTCTCACAGTAGCGTTGAATAGTGGTATGCCACTCTTTCAATAAAATTCTAGTAAAGCATAGCTAGAAATCCACCAATTAAAGTTTAATGGCACTTTAGCTTCTGAAGAATCTTTCAGTCGCTGCTTGGTTAAATGACCATATCTGTGAATGGGATGTGAATGGGAGAGAAGAACCTTTAAGGAACCTTGCCTTCTTGTAAAGGTTCTACACCATTTCAGTGATTTTGGATATTTCTGATGATGTGGTTTGTGGTGACGTCCTCAGATACAGTTCTTGCTGCTTTGCAGCGTCTCAGTAACTGTTTTTTTTTTCGGGGAAGGAGTGTTTCGTGTGAGTGGAGTTTTACGTAACGGCCCCAGCCTGGGCACTGTGGGCGGACTGGAACACTGATGGTGTTGACTGGTGTATTTCTGGGCTCCAGGCTGTGTGGACTGTGTTTGTGCTGAACAAATGACACAGAGGGAATGAGATTAAAACACATAAATGTTTAACAGCAGCACAACACAATGATTCTTTTTGCCAAAGGACACTGATGACTGTGAATGGAGTGTATACACACACACACACACACACACACACACACACACACACACACACACACAAACCTCACACTGGATCAGAAGTGAAAGGCCACACATGTACACCTCTATAGACTAATCAATAAAAATCACAGCAGAGAGAGGGGTGGGTAGAGATAAAGAGAGCGAGAGAGAAAGAGAGTGTGTGTAAGAGAGAGATAGAGATAGAGATTGAGAGAGAGAGACACTGGCTGAAGTTCAGTGTTATATTTGCTCTGATGTTTGTGTTCTGTGCTCTTGTTTAAAGGCTCCAGTCTAAAGTAAAGCTCTAATTTCCTCCTGGATTCTCAGTTCCTGTGTCGAACTGTCCTCTGCACTGCTTTCACTTCAGTTGTCTCTCTCTCTGTCTCCCCCTGCCTCTCTCTCTCTCTCTCTCTCTCTCTCTCTCTCTCTCTGTCTCTCCCTGCCTCTCTCTCTCTCTCTCTTCCTCTCTCTCCCACAGTAGCTGATGTGAAAACACTCACTGTGTTTTCTGTTTGCTCTGGGAATGTGTTAGTTCAGCTCAGTTATCAAATATGTACAAACCCGGGAAGCTCAAGTTCCCATCTGAGGTCTGACCACTGCATTCACTCATCAGTTCAAAGTCAAAATAAATACATTAAAATATATTAAACAGAATAAACATGGACAGCAAAAGAGGCCGAGTCCAGCAGGACCAGGGTTTGGCATTCTTGGTCGAATGAGGTCCGGTACAGACTTCTGTACATTTTAATGCTCAATCACTGTATGTTTAAAATTTCAGTTTAGCGTGCTGACATAAACATACAAAATAGGAAATAAAATGTTTTATATTTCATGTTATCTTTCACAAAATGTTAAAATATCTCTGATTGTTTAATTTTAGGGGTCTTTCTTGTTTTTGGGGGTCTTAGTTGTGGCTAAAGCTAACCCTGCCTCAATCCACAACTACAATCTGATCCCAATCTTGAACCTAAACCTGATACTGTTGATAATCGGCTGTTGACGTTTCACCAGGGTGTTTGTCATCAATTAAAGTATGAAGCACCATCAGAACAAAGCGACCACATCGTTTGTGGTATTTTTGACCTTTACATCCAGGTTTTCTTTGTAATTTCAATCCTCACAAAACTCCACTCAGTAAAAACACCTACAATCAAATCTCTGAGTGTTGTGAAAATGATCAGATTGCATTGCAATGGGAATTCATGAACACGGTTAAAAGAATGTTCCACTAGAGCCTGTTTTACTGCATAAAATACCCACTTCACATTTTCCATGCCTGACTCTGTGCCCACCCTCCCCTGCTCATTTGCATCATATAAATTTGATACACTGATTTTTTTCCAGCTGCAGAGATGGGAAAGGGTCTCTTTAGGGCTTCAGCCGCAGTTATTAATACCACAGTGCTTCAGCGGTAAAAACTTGCGGGGGCGTTTCTCAGCAGATGCTGCGAACAGGTGGAAACTTTCTTACAGAGTGTCTTTCTCCTCTCTTGTAGGTTTGAGGGAGCTGAGCAGGAGCTTTCTTCCTAAACTTTTGCTTCAGAGAAGAAAAGTTCTGGTAAGTCATTTCAAGTGTCTTCTTCTCAGGCTGTACTGGAAACTCACGAAGCCACGAACTAACAGCGCTTTTTACTTTGTGATTGCACTGGTGCAAGATATACAACATCGAAAAGGCTTTCAGAGCCTCTGTTTCTCAGTCCGCCTTGAAGCTCTCGTCTACTGTATGTTTCCCCACTCAACAGTAAACAAGCAAAGCCCTGACATTCATTTCCAGATCCTATAAAAAGGATGCATTAGTGGCACTCATGAAATATTGATTATCACACATTGTTTTCTTTTTATCCATGGTAATGGGTTTGGGGTACTTGCCCATTAAACCCTTCAGAGTCCACATTTTGCTTCTTATTGTGCTCTCCCAATGGATGCTTTTACCACGTTCAGATTGGACTTCATGGTCCATTCACTTTCAGGGAGAGATGCATGCAGTATCCCTCTCTGCCATGTCCAGTTTTGTTGGAGAAAATGTTTTGTTTTGATATCCTTGAGAATATCCCATCAGATAATATCTCATTCTCCGCATGAAGTCTCAGCAGATGTGTACTAGGGGTCGCATGGATCTTGATAAGTATGCTTTGCCATACTTATCTAAAGTTCTTTGTTTATTTAAAGGAATTGTATGTTTTTTCTCCACACATTTCACAATGCAGCTCCATCTCTCACTGGGGTTTATGCTGTGTCTGAATGTTGAATAAACACATAATAAACAGCTGCTAACGTCTGTGTAGATGACTTGTAGTGTTTATGCACCAGTTATTGTAAAATTGTATTGTAAAATTGATTTTAGTGGTGTAATGATTTAGTGGTGAAATTTAGTGGTGAAATGGTGGCAGAAGCAGCTGGTTAGCATGTAGGGATTGGGTCTAGAAGATTATGCCTCCAAAGATTAAAGCAAACTAAATACACCCTAAAATGTTTCTGCCAACTTTATGACCACATCAAAATGCAAAACTACAAACAATGGAGCATCTGCTGGAGCTAGCAGCTAGTAGTAAGTAGCTAGTCAATACATTTCAGTTAAATACAGAACACAGTCATGGTTAAGTTTGCACATCATGCATTTGTGTGATTTATTCATTTACAAATGTGTAATGCACAACAGTCAGCAAAAAATGTAATTGATTTTTGCAAACTTTTTGGTAAATCATTAGTCAAATCTCAGTCTCTGGTATTGGCATGCCAAAAACAAAGACAGATTCCCACTGGAAGCTATTTATTTTTACAAATGTCAAAAGCAGTTTCTCTTCTACCTTGTTTTGTGGTGCTACATCTCCAAATGTATCTCAAACTGAGCTACAGGGTGTGAAATACCAGGCGTCTCCAACTGACACTTGAGAGACCCCTAAAAGCCTCAACAGCAAACTTCATGGGGGGTCTCTGGAAAAAACTTTGAAACTGCAAGCAACACAAATTTAGTGTTTGCTTGAATTAAAAGATGCTTAACTCATCAACTTGTTCACCAACCCCCATGTCTGAACTAATATTTAGTTTTATTTTGCCCATCCACCATCACACCCCCACTGAAACAATGATTTTGTAAATTAATGAATTAATGTACTTCCTAATGTTTGATTTATATGTTGTAAATTTATTTTCTTATAGTACTGCCCAGCATTGACCACAGCCTGCATAAGGCCTTATACTGGTTGTGATTCCCTAGCTTTTGGCTTGCCCTTGGCTCCAGAGAGGCTGAGAGAGGACAAAGGGCTTTGGGGAGGTGGAGGAGGTTTGGCTGAAGCTGCAGGAACGGCATGAGGAGAGGCCAGGAAAACAAAAGCAGGTCAACGCTCCAAGGCTGTGGCTACTCAGGAGGCCAGCAGTGCTTTAGTGGCCTGACCCCTCCCCATCACCTGTGACTCAGTCAGTCTACTCCCTCTCCCACAGAGATTAGTGTGTGTAGGGGCGGGAGAGTGAAGTGCTGAACACACATTTTACACACCAGAGCCTGAAGTCATGACATAACACACTTTTTCATGCATACAACAGGATCCAGGTTAAGCATACTATTGGTATTCTAACTAGAATGTTCGTTTTAGGCCCTGCTGATGAAAGAAATTTGTCTTTCAATATAATTTGTTGATGGTGCATTAAGACCTCATAAACAGACATTAAAGTTAACATAAGATAACGTAAGTGAGTTTCTAGTGGGTTGTATTTTCTGTTAATGTGAGTGAGTTTCTAGTGGGTTGTATTTTCTATTAAGCCAAAAGTTTGCATCACACCCAGTCATGGCTTGATCATACTGTAATTATGCAAATGTAAAGTATGCATTATATCTGTAGCTACCATTATACTCTCCTCTTATTCAGTGTCCAGGCTCTCTGACTCTTCCTATTCCTGCTAATGCTCTACCACCCAAACCAAAACATCCATGATTTCACCATTCGAGAAGTGTTTTAGCTCATCCGGCTGTAAAATCATGGAGATCTACATGGGACTGAAATGTTCAGGCCACAGCTCATTTTGATGGATAACAGCAGGTAATTCAACCCACAATATTCTCAGAGGAGGAGAGAAAAACACAGACCTGGCCGATCAGGACGGAAATGAATTCACAGAGCAGCATCTGTTAAAGGGGGAATTATCGTAGGACCTCATGTAAATTTAAACACACCCCAATCAGGCTGTGCTAAAGTTCATGTGCTAAAATCTTTTAAAAAACCCTTACAGTTCTAACTTACTTTGTCTGATTTGATCTATGAACCCTGACTTGCTGTTCTTAAGGTGTGAATAGACACATGATAATGTCACAGTCCAAAATGTCCCAAACATTGTCCTGTTGATTGAATGTTATCGGAACCTGGTTAAGGCAGATGTTGGTTGTTGTACTTGGTCATGCTTCCTTTTAATGAGGAAATTTTAATGACTGGTGTGAAATTGACATGCTTGGCATGTCTGTCTTTCATTGTTTGCTGCTCTGTTGCCATTTTCCTCGTTTTGTGTCATATAAAGTGGAAGTCAAAGCCAGAGGCGCCTCCACCTTGGTGACAGCAGGGATTAACTGCTCTTTTACTGGTTTCCTTGTGTTCATATAAAAACTATGTCCACACGGGTATCCATGGTAATGCCAGGTAGTAAAAACACAGCTGCCTTCCCATGAAATCCCCCAAGCAACCCCACTGTTTAGGCCACCTTTAATAATAATTTGGATTTTAAGAGGACAGTTAAAGGAGCGTTTCACTGATTTGTCTTATTTTCTGCATAATTCAACTGTTGAAATACTGGGGTGGGTGTGGCCTAGTGAGTAGGATGCTTGCCTCTAGACCAAGAGGTCATGGATTCAAATCCAACCTTCAACACACCATCACTGGTTCCTGAGCAAGACTCCTAACCCCAAGTTACTCCAGGGAGACTGTCCCTTGTGCTTAGGGAATGGAAGTCACCTTGATGAAAGCATCTGGTAAAAACTGCGAACTGTGGAGAACCTTTGACTCAGGTTCCATTCACCACTGCAGAGAGCAGTTGTTACTCACTAAGCTTTAGAATCTTTTTGATTTACATTATTTACATCTTGATGATTGGATTACACAGATTTTTTTATTAAAAATGGTATTCTCTTTAATAGGACGAGACTAATCGCAAAAACTTCAAATTCTCAGAAATTAGGAAGCTTTTACAAAAATATTTAAATACAGGTATCTGGTTCTGTTCACCACCACTGTGAATAGTTCTCACCTGGAAGCTTGGTTTGTTACAAATGCGGCTATTTTGATTTACAGGCATTTGCATTTTAGTTATTGGATCACAAATATTTTGAAATTCCCTTTTGAGAGGACGAGATTAATCATGAAAATTTAGATTTCTTAAGGACGAGACTATTGTTGAGTCCTGTTTGGTATCGCAGCTATAAAAAAAAGTCACTGGAGGCAGTGTCTGGATCAGCTCCATGTAACATAAGGTATGTTTCTGTTTCTGTGGCTGCGGTGGCGATGTTTCCGTCGCTCTGTCTGGTACCGAGTCGAACGCTCAGCCTGGGGGTGCTCCTCTTTGGTGACAGCAGGGATTAACTGCGGTTTCTGCAGGGTAAGAGGCAGGGAAAAGGCGGGGAACTCTTAAAGAGTGTCCCAGGGCGGTGCCGGCTCACTCCAGAGCCCTCTCTGGCAGGCAGAGATTGCGGCGGCTCGTTCAGAGGAGCTGCTGGAGATGGGTTTGTTTTTTGAAGGGGAGTGGAGATCGGGCTCATGAGCCGTGATTCATGCGCCACTAATGGACGGCTCTCAATGCCCTGGAGTAGCTGCTTCAGCCCCGCAGCCCCCAACCCCCTCACACACACTCTCCACACCCTCAGCCTCAGGAAATGTTTCTTCCCCCAGCTGCTCAGATGGCGCTGGAGGACGCCCCAAAATACATAATAGCTATTCAGACACAAGCTGTTCCTTATTTTTTCCTGCTGCATTTTTTAATGAAATAAACTGATTGTTTATCACTAGCCAAACATAACTGTAGTGAATAAAAGGGGGATTTTGCTCATTTGTGTATAATTCCATCACAGAGATGTAAATAAAGTCATTCAGAGTGGTTTGATCTGCCATTCTAGAGATTTAAAAAAAAAAAAACTGGTGGTCAATGGAACCGGAGATCTCTCAAATATAGACATTTAATTTACTATTGGAACCCTGGTGAACCAACCTGTATCTTTTCAGTTTTATATGTAATGATGATAGTAAAATAGTGATAACTCTGAAAAATGTCTGAATGTTTTCTTCATACCGCACTGCAAGTATCCCTTCACCATGAACAGGTTTAAAAAAATACATTTTAGGCACAAATCTTCTCAAAAGTGAAACCCTGTCTCAGGAATTCATGTTAATTTTGTGAAACAATTTTCTGTGAGGTAGTTTTTAAGGCATTAAACTCGTCAGAGGTCTGGTTCCATTCACCAACTCTGTGAACATTTCAGACTCCTGAAACTCCCTGAAGGACTGTTTACATCTTTACCATTTAATTGCGCTGAGAATCTTAACAATCTGTGAAATTTCCCTGTGGGGTCACTTCTCTGGAGACCTGCTTCAGCCACTAAAGCTGTCCACTATTACTGCTAT
>JBBPDE010000017.1:16561484-16571615 GCA_037974605.1 Nannopetersius ansorgii | reverse complement strand
TCCCTGTAACTAATGACTGTAAGACTGTCTCTGTAACTAATGACTGTAAGACTGTGTCTGTAACTAATGACTGTAAGGCTGTGTCTGTAACTAATGACTGTAAGGCTGTGTCTGTAACTAATGACTGTAAGACTGTCCCTGTAACTGAATGTGAAGTAGTATCTGGGACTATAATGTAAATCAGGTGTTACCTTGCTACAGTAGTACTCCATAAGAGCGGCGGTCACGTAGACGTGGTGCCGCGTTCGAACGTCCTCTCTGGCCTTCTTAAAAATGGAACGACCGGACTTAATGCCCTCCGCCCGCCGGGCAAACTTCATATACTGGATATAAACCTGAACAGTGCACAACAAATGAGAAAGTCGACCTCTGACCTGAGCTCTGGGGCAGAAAAACACTGGCTATTATTTACGAAAACTGACGTTCATAAAAAAGTCATGCTGAAGAGTCTCACCAAGGTCGGGTCGATATCCTCTATGGCCAGCAGGCGGTTGTATATGCTGTGCACTTTCTCGTATTTCATACGACTCTGAGGAACACAAGGCAGAGCATTTTAAACTCCTCAAGCTCAGATGCAGAAAACCTGATCGCTAACCTCCTCATTCATGGGTTTACAGTCATCAGAATGAGGGAATATTGAAAAAGGTGAGTAACAGAAATATATTACTACAAATATAAGGAGCTCAGGGGCCAGATTTGAATACTATTTTCAGAGGAAGTGAGAAAAATAATAGTATAAATTCTCATGTGTGTATCAAACTGTTTATGAGGTTTGAGTGCACCTCATGTTATTTTGAACAAATTTAGCTTTCTTTATTATAGAAAAAACTTAAAGAATCTGAAGATTGTTTTCAGAAACAGCCTCCCTTCATAACAGTTACGAAAAGGTGTTCTTTTATAACTAGACCAACACGCACAATTTCTAAAACGGCATTGTTTCTTTGACGAAATCTGAAATCAAAGTGTGTAAATATTACATATACTGTGTATATAAATAATAATCTCAAAATATCATGATATATGAATGGCATACCTTATAACTATTTAGACACTAAGACCAAATTTGACTAGGACCAAAACATTAACACAGATTTGTCAGACTTCCGTGGCTGTTTTCTTTCATTCAAAACATAAGAGGATATTATTTAAAATCGTTATGAGAAACGCATTCTCATTATTTTAAATAAATAATGAGATTTAACATTTTAAAATAAACTGTGGTATTAGGGAGAGTGTAAGAATTAATTTATGATTAATGTTTTCAAATTTTTTCTTCTCTTTAAAATGATTTGATCAAACTTGAACTTTAAGAAAACGGTGAGTTTTGATAGGTTGGGCAAACACATGATGAGGAATCTTCAAAAGCGTGAAAAGTGAGGGTGAAAGTGGTGGTGAGATGTTTGACACTACCTGAAACAAAGATGCGGGCTCAAGTCTGAGACTCGAGTCGCACAAACAAAGACTCGGACTCGGGTGCTGTGACTCGTAGACATGGGTTCACCATTTAGAGTGTGAGACATATTTTTCATATTTATCATTTAGATTTAAGATCATTTAAGGTGAATCCTCCATGTTGGTGAGGGCAGATCACAGCACCGCCCCGCCCCCTGCTAAGTAACAGCCAATTGGAATCGTGGGGCGTGGTCAATTAGCATACCTTCTAAACATTTAGAGCTCAACATTTACAGCTCAAACATCCCACATTTACAGTTAACATTGTCACTCAAAGACTTGAGGCTTGACGTGTGAACATCTCTGCTGACAAATCAAGTGAATACGAACAGCTAACTGGTGTTTAAATGATGAAGACGATAATCTCACCTCCTCGTAGTCAGCGAAGGAGAAATACAGCAGCATGTTCTTCTTCAGCAGGGTGGAGATGGCTCGCTCGTAGATGTTGGCAGCCTCATCGCTGAACAGCTTAGCATTGTTCATGTCCTAAACGCCAAGAAAGGGACAAACGATGACTGATCATGTGGTTAAAAACGAAAAAAATACAAATCATAAGTCAAGTAGGTTTTATTTGTCATTTCTGCCATAAACACACAGTACATGGTAAAAACAAAACAACGTTCCTCCAGGACCACGGTGCAACACGGTGAACAAAAATTGACCTGAAAATGAACAACCAACCGCTCGAGGAGCACTCACCCCTTTCTCGGCCAGCAGCTTGCTGGACTGCTCCAGGTACTGCGCAGCCTCGTACCACACATCGGGGTGATGCCCGAGCACCAGCAGACACTGCTCGTAGGCAAACATCACTGCAGGGGCAACCACAGACAGACCTCAGCAACATGGAGGGACCATTTCTGTCATACATGAACACTCCAGAGCACACAGTGTTTAACTCATTTCACCAAGTGAAGCAGCAGGCAGCCAGGAACACAGCGCCCAGCAGAATGTGGCGGCGGTGCCTTACTCAGTGATGCCACCAACATGGGATTTGAACCCACAACCTTCTGATCACTTGGGTAACTCCCTAACCACTAAGCAAACCAGCAGTTAAAACATCAGCAATATCATCCTGGTGGGTCTCTGATATCTGCAGGGGCTGTGGAGAAAAGAACTGAAACTAAACAACGCTGTCCAACCAACTGCCTGTCAGAATCAGATCTGCACCGAGTGGAGCTTTAAAAGATCTGCTAAAACTGTTCTAATCTCCTCCACTGGGTTTTATATATATATTGCTACTTCCATTACACATTTAATCATTTGTTTTCTTTAATTTAAATTTTATTCTGTTTAATTTTTATTATATTACTGTAAAGCGCATTGAATGTGCTACAAAAATAAACTTGATCTGAAGTTTCTCTGTAACACAACTGTGTGTAAAGGAATGATATGAGTTTGAGATGCTTTAAGACACGGTTGAATGAACTTTTAATCATAAAAATAAAATAAAAAATTTTGGGATAGACCCTTATTTTAAAAATGTAAATATTTATTTGCTTCATCTTGTATCTACTGTATCTTATCTCTATTGGATGTTTATTGTAAGGTAGAATATCTATTGTGGGGTTTTTCTGTTGTTGGTTTTTAGTCAACATTCCCCAGCCCTGGCCTGCAGATTTTAGTGTATTTCTGCTCCAACACACCTCATCTCTTCATTAAGTCCTTCACAAATTAATATGTGGAACATATGAATGCCATGAATTTGCTGTGCAGACGATTTCCACATGAATAAAATCAGTACCTCCACACAGCTGCAGCCAAAATGGAGTAAAATGAGGCATTTTCTCGAACAGCACCCAGGACCTTGAGGAACATTACCTCTCTTAGTGATGAGTGTCTGGTCTTCTGTGCGCAGGGGGTTGCTCTTCTCCCACTGGATGTACTTCTTCCACATCTCCACCTGCTGGGCCTCCTGAGGAGAGTTCTGTGGAGGCACTGAGGG
Source organism: Nannopetersius ansorgii (assembly GCA_037974605.1). Taxonomy (NCBI): domain Eukaryota; kingdom Metazoa; phylum Chordata; class Actinopteri; order Characiformes; family Alestidae; genus Nannopetersius; species Nannopetersius ansorgii. Next base: position 16,568,221 of record JBBPDE010000017.1, on the reverse strand, counting down.
GGCGTTACGGTCCAAACCCTTCATCACCGTCTCATATTCCTACAACACAAACCAATCACACAGACATTTAAGGAAAAATCACTTTCTTCTAACAAACTGTGGCAAAATTTAAAATTTTCTGACACTTCAAAAGCTTGCATCCCTAAAAAATCATTAAATATTAGTATTTAAAATCCTAATGACGTTATATATTTATGCTTTTAATCAATATGTTAAAAGAATCCTACTGATGATTAAATGGCCAACAATTTATGAATCTTTAGTGTTTATATCCACCTCTATTAAAGACCCCAGAATTTTATATATATAGCAAAAATTAGAGTCTTTTTCAGAATTTTTATTAGACTTTTAATGTTATATTGTTCTTGTTCTTGTGTGTCTGGGCAGTCGTAGCACAGATTTAAAGTTATTTAAAGTTATTTGTCGCATGGCTAGAGTGGTTTTACTGGTTAAACAGAATAGAATGCCTTTTATTGGCTCTGTATACATTTACAATGAGATTAAAAGCAACTCCTTTATTGCAGACATGTATGTAGAAAAGAAAAAAACAAACAAATAAATAAATAAATACAAATTGCAAAAGAGTTTAGAGGCACTATATGCATATGGAAAAGAATAAATAGCTGAATAAGGTTTTATATACAGTGTGCTATGCAGTGTGGGTTACTGCACAGTAATAAATGGGTGTTGGACAATCAGACTGATGCTATTGCCCAGTACACAGACTGGTGAAAGTGAGAACACTTACCTTCGCTACTCTCCTGGCATTCATGTAGTCCCTGCTCCGATCTTCAATCATCTTTTTGGCCAAGTGAATATTGATACCCTAAAACACGGACCAGGGTTTTACTGCAAATTTAGATCAAACTGCACAGCTACGACCAATTCATACCAAAAAACCTTTGTGTTTATGTAACATGCAAAGAAATCAATTTACAGTATTTTCCTCTTGGTCTTGAGTTTTATTTTCCTTTATATTGTTCCTGTCTCGGTCTCTGTGCGGTCGTTGCATAAGCAAATTCATTCAGGATCAATAATGTTTTTGATGCCAATTTATTCATAGGCAGATCAATTAAATATTACTATTATTTTTTACAGTATAGACTTAAGCAAAGTTCGGGAAAAACTGTAGCCTTCCACTCACCACAGATATGGTCCATCGAACATGACTAAAGTCCAGTGTTTGCCTCTTTAGTTTAGTGCGGGAGATTCGAGGTTAACGTTGCTAACAAACGCTAGAAGTCAATAGTTACCCAAACGTAAATATGTCTTGAAAACCCAATCAGACCACACCCAGCTCCCCATTAATGTGGAGCAGACTTGGGAATGTGGTTTAGGACACAGTATGACCTACTGAGAATCATAAAACTGAACACGATTTTAGATTCTTCTTTTATCCATTTATGATGGTTGATGGTCTTTGAAAACAGACCCTTTGGTCAAATGACATCTGGTCCTAAACCACATACACAATTCTAAAACACTCTAATGAAGAGCTGGATACAGTTTTAAGAATTTACAGAAAAGGTTTGTGTGACTATTGTCTTCTTTGTTATCAATGTTGGAGCTTCAAAGCTAAATTAAAGGAGCAACTCCAAACATGTCATGTGTGATTGGCTACTTTTGTAGCAATTGGGAAATCACGTAAATTATTATTATCTTTAAATTATCTATATATTGTGGTGAGCTGGCCTTAAAGGGTTAATTGTGTGGGGTTCATGTTTGGGCCAAGGGTGGTATACGTGGGGTACGTGATGTGTGTGGGGGCGATGGGCTGCACCTGTGGCTCATCGCCATGGTTACTGGCAGGTTTTCTGGGATGTGTGTATATAAGGGGAGGGGCGGTGCTTAGCACTGTTGTTGGATGTGTAGTTGGAGTGGGAATGAGTGAGGAGGGAGTGAGAGAGAGAGAAGAGAAACTGCTGTGCTGTGTGCTGCATTTGTGCCAGAGAATAAAGACCAAGAAAATGGATTCTTCTGCCTGGGTGTTGCCTTCTTCCACCGTTCGCCACATTGGTGTCAGAAGTGGGATAGGCACGCGTGGGAAGAGGGTTGACACCCTGCTGGAGCAAGAGGAAGAACCGGAGCTCGCGGGGGTGGTCGTCGACACGCCGTTAAGGAGCTGTGGCGCCCCGACAGGGCTAGTGCTGTCCGGCAGAGAGCGGACCGCTTCTGCACCCCAGGGCGAGGCCAGACGGAGAGAGAGACGATGGTGGGCCCCAGAAAGACAGTCAAGCTGCCGAGGTTCAGCAGGAAGAAACCGTTGGAGCCCTACTTGGCGGAAGTACAGTTGGCAGCCAGGCATAAAGGCGCTCAAGGTGCTGGTTGATAGATCCCTGGAAGAGTGCGAGGACTTTGAGCGGCTGGCAACAGCCTTGCGGCAGCGGTTTGGCCATCCAGCGCGGGAAGAGACAGCGCACAGCCAGCTCGAGGAGAGGCGGCGCCAAGCTGGAGAGACGTGGGGTGCGCTCGCTGGAGACCTCGAGAGCTACGCGCGCCGGGCTTATCCATGTTTCCTGTTGGGAGGTCCGGGGGGCTTCCGTGTCGAGTGTGCTGTCGAGGGAGTCCACTGCCGAGTCCTAGTGGACACGGGCCCCACCATCACCATAGTCTGCCCCTGAGTCCTGCCGCAAACGCAGCGACTGAGCTCGCCTGGCTGGGAAGAGACAGCCGTGCAGCTCTCAACGATGACAGGTGATGAGGCGGTGATGAGAGAAAGACGGCTGTTGACGCTCACTGTTCAAGGCGTCGAGATAGAGCACGAGGTGTGGCTGGCTGACGTGGTTGAGGAATGCATCCACGGGATGGATGTACTGGTCAAGCTTGGGGCCATGGTGGACATTGGGGCAGGTCAGCTGTATGTGGCCATGCCGGAGTGGTCCACACTGCGCTGGAGGGGCGGAGACACAGACGCCGCGGTGAACGCTGTTCACTGTGCGGCAGGACAGTCCGCAGAGATCCGCTGAGCTGTTCGGGAGCTGCCGCGGAGAGACGGAGCGGGGCTTGATGAGACGGCGAGTGAAGGTCTGCTACCGCTGCAGACAGCCCGGCCACATAGCGAGACAGTGTGGCCAGCGAGAGGAGCGGAGAAGTGTGTGTGGCGCGGCGCGGTGGCTGCGACCCAGGTTGTGAGCGGGTCGACGGAGCTGCAGCTCGAGTCAGAGAGGGCCGGTGAGGTGAACAGCCGGGGACATGACTTTGCTGAGGGAGACCGCGTATGGGTTTACTGCCCCTCCCAGAAAAAGGGGCAGGGTCCGAGCGTGGACCGCCGTTGGCGAGGACCCGGAGAGGTGCTGGACTGTGTGGGCAAAATGGTGTACAGAGTGCGTTTGAGGGGCCGCCGCCAGGCGGTGATCATCCCCAGGGACAGACTGGCACCGTACTGCCCGAAGGACTTTGAAAAACTAGGACAGGTGGGTGAACCGGGCCGGGGAACGGACACTTTGGGTTCCAGGGGTGGTTCTAGGAGGCCCTGAAGGAGATTTAAGCTGCCAGCTCGCCTCCAGGACTGTGTAGGGTAAGGTGAGTGGTCGAGGACGGCTCACGACCTAGCGGGGGGGCTGTGTAGCGAGCTGGCCTTAAAAGGTTAATTGTGTGGGGTTCATGTTTGGGCCAAGGGTGGTGTACGTGGGGTACGTGATGTGTGGGGGGGCGATGGGCTGCAGCTGTGGCTCATCGCCATGGTTACTGGTAGGTTTTCTGTGGTGTGTATATAAGGGGAGGGGCGGTGCTTAGCACTGTTGTTGGATGTGTAGTTGGAGTGGGAATGAGTGAGGAGGGAGTGAGAGAGAGAGAAGAGAAACTGCTGTGCTGTGTGCTGCATTTGTGCCAGAGAATAAACTGGGTGGTGTTGCCTGCCTGGGTGTTGCCTTCTTCCACCGTTCGCCACAATATACACAGCAAATGTTTTTTTTAATGATGTGATTTTTTGCAGTATACTGTAATTGTTTATGGAAATTTTAATTTTATCCATTTAATTCCACTTACCTCCTCATATTTGCTGTAATCTCTCCACAGCTGTTCGATGTTGATCATAGGGTTGACGCAGCCCCTCTGGTAAACCCGCCGCACAGCAGTGATTCGCTGGTTTTCTGCATACGACCCCACCGCCTCACTGCGGGACAAAGCATACATCATCTTTTTCAGTGACCTGTTCATTAACACCATTATAACACATTCTGGGTCGGGCCACAGATTGTTTGGCCTGTTGCACTAAAAATGTGAACACATGGTAAATAAAACTACACGCATTTCTGCAAGAAAATGTAAAGTGTGATTATATTACTACTATAGAACCGGAGTTTGGGGACACGACATTGGATTTACAGGCAAAAAAATTGAATTAAAAAAATCTGGATTCAAACTGCCGATCTTCTGATTTAGCAGCGTAACCAGGGCACTGGGAATTCACTGGCTCTTACCAAGCCATTTATGGTAAAGGATGGCGGGAAGCGTAGCCACATTCATGGGCTTATTTTTTTTGATAACAGACCTGGGCTTTAGTGTCTTGAAGTCTGTTTATGAGTCACCTGTGTGTAATTGTCTCGCATTAGTTTCTTCCCATTTGTGTTTCTCCACTTTTTGTTGTTTTGTGCACGTCGTATCCATGACATCACATGCTCTCTCTCAAACACACATGCTGAAAGTGTCTCGACCATCCTCTCTCTCCGTATACTACAGAGGCAACTCACTCAAATAATTATTTTTTTAATGATTATTTTTAACACTCAGCCCCCTGATCAACCGCTCTAAAAGCACTGGATGTTAACGATGTTGGAAGCATGTCCATATTTCAAAAACTGAAGAGGCTCCAAAAACATGTGGAATTAAAATAATCACATAAATGTACATAATATATATTTAACCCCTCTGTTTTGAGAATGTGTGCATAAATGAAGTGAATGTACACAGATTTATTGAACACTTACACTCCTTTGAGAAAGTTGATGTAGTCTACCCAAATCTGAGAGAGGAGAGAAGACAAGAAACGTGATTGTGCTGCAACTGCGATGAAGATGGCGCGTGAGCTGCAGGCACTGACGTTGCGGAGCTTACCTGGTACGACATGATCTCCATTCCAATTTTATCCAAGGCAAAATCATAAGCCTGAGCCATTTTTTCCCTGATAATGATAAGAAACATACACTGAAATGCAATCCACATGAATCAAAACCAGTTTATTATTGCAAGTCCCATATTTACTGGAAAAGTTTTGGAACTCTGTTCAAATGAGATGCTGTGTGTGAAAAAAGTGCACATTCTGCACATTTCAATGCAGGGTTACTGTTCATTTGCTCATTTTAAAGTAAAATAAAATAAAGTGGCATCTGTGTGAACACACCACAGCACACAGTGTGAAATTCTCTCTCTGTATTTAACCCAAGTGAAGCAGGGGATTCGAACCTACAACCTTCTGAATGCAGGGGCAACTCCCTAACCACTAGGGCTCCAGCTGCTCTACTAGAAACAGACTGAGGAAAGGAAATATAACAAAATGTGTGCCGTGCAAAAGACGCAGCAAAATTTATTTGCATTTTTATTCAGCATTAAATATCATAAAATATCATTAAACATCAAACACCAGCATTAAATAAGACAGAAGCCACATACTTGTAGCTGGGCAGCTTCCCTTTGGTCTCTCGAACGTATGAAAGGTAGCATTTCCACAGGTCAATGTGCAGGACCTTCATGAGGCACCTCTGAAACAGCTGGGCGAGAAACGGACGCGTAAGCTAAGCGTGCTGAGTGTGCACTGACACACAGTTAACACACCATGGAGCATGAAGTCAGCGCTTGATCTACAATTTTTTACACTAATTGGGTCATATTGACCAATTCCTAATAATGATGCGCTTGCCGTGAGGCAGGATTGTGTGAGTGCAGACTGAGGTGCCATACTATGATCCAAAAAAGTGACACCAGCACACAATGTGCCCCATAACAGCTCCAGCAGCATATTAGCAACCAGAAAAGCTTTTTCCTTTTACAATAAACAATGAAAATGCCTTTCTAACATCGTCCTTGTTTCTCTACCACTCGACCGATTCCGTAATCTATTTTCCTCGGAAAGGTGTTTCCTGCAACATTTACAGCATTTATCAGAGGCTTTTGTCCAAAGTGACTTCATTCCCTGACTACAGGGGGCAGTCTCTCCCTGCAGCAACTTGGGGTTAAGGGTCTTGCTCAGGAACACAGTGGTGGTGCTGAAAGTAGGATTCAAACCCATGACCTTTTGGTCCTACCCACTAGGCCACCACCACCAATCCTAAATGTAAAGACTGCAGAAACTAGACTCATCTGAATGGAATCAGTTTGTGAATCTGTTACTGCTGAGAAAGATCCTCCATCCAAATGACTCCTGGTCAGTGGTGCCTTATAGTGGTTTCTCTCCATATTTTTGTAGCTACAGCTGTATGCAAAAGTTCTCACCCCTGTATGTATAAGGCGAAATTACAAAAACATGAAATCGCGATGTTTTGTTGATTTTCTGAATGAAGACAAACACACATTCACAGAGAATGCACTTGCATGTGACACTTTTCTGCACATTTTTAGCCTGAATTCTATTTACTTGCTGAGTTGAACTGAAATAAAACATAAAATACTGAATGTGCCATAAAATTTCCCCTGCACACTTTTCCGAATATACAGCTCCAGAAAGAAATAAGAGACCACTGTAATTCACTTTTAAATCAGCATGAGAGTGTGAACCCATTCTAGTTCAGTGTCTGTTAAAC
>JBBPDE010000017.1:16536970-16556839 GCA_037974605.1 Nannopetersius ansorgii | reverse complement strand
AGAGAAGCAGAGATTAGTTTTCTCTGAATTATTCAGGTTCTGTAAACGCTGCAGCATTTCTCTTATTCTGATGTTTTCCTTTAAAACGATGCTTTAAAGAACAATATTTTTATTTGGAAATGAGGAGAAATATTGTCAGCGGTTCTTAAAAATAAAAGCAAATCTGTTCAGTTCAATACTTGCAGCTAGAAAAGATAAAACCTGAGCAGCTGAACGTTTTTGCAGTTGTCTCTTGTTTAAAAAATAATACATATGTAAACATATACAAACTCAGCAAATAAACTAAAGAGGTTAAAATGTGCCAAAGTGCGTCTCTGTAGGGGATGTGTCATTGACAGAAAATCAACACGTGTGACCTGCTCCCATGAAGCTATAGTACATTACTGTAGGTAAACTAAAAACACTGATATAAAGGGGAATATGTAAATATCTTTCACACAAATTCAGCAAATAGAAGTTATTTTGTCTGACGTTCTTATCCAGAGCGACTCACAATCGTTAGTTATGCAGTATGCATGTCTGGTAAATTGGCCAGAGTGTAAACACAAGTCAGGTGTGTGTGTATACTGTTGGTCCCCTGAGGTCTGAGAGGCACTTCTGAGTGATGAAAACTTACCTTTTCAACCTTGTCATAGTTTTTAGCCTTGATCTGTGGACAGATTTCAAAACCACCGTTATTAAAACATGACTGCACAGCTGAGTAAAGTATGAGAATAGTCATATTTTCTCTCTCACACACACACAGACACACACACAGACTCCCTTTAAGATCAACAATGTGAAATTCACTGAAAACCTCATTATAGTGCCACATAAATCCTTGTGTATAAAGACGCACTCCCCGCACGTTACTCTCCACAGATTGTCTTTTACAGCCTGTAAATAGAGGCATGTTTGTTTTTTTTCATGCTTTGCCATATGGTACCATTCTGATGTAACCTTGTGTAACTCCCAGCTGCTTAAAAATGGGAAGTGAGGCCTAAACCTTTGCCCTCAGAACGACTGTGAAGGCATAAACTGGATCGCTGCCTTATTAAAAAGTGCCTTCACATAAAACCTGTAGGGCCTTCACTGAAAACCTCAGCATGTTTGTGTACGGCGCGCTGGAAAATGTACTGGGTCTGCAATGTGTGTCACACAGCTGCAAAAGTCCTGCATTAAACTGACTGGCTTCTTCATTTCCACAGTAATAAAACATGCATCACAATTATTATGTGGCTTATTCATATAGAAACAATATACACACCTGAATAAAGCAATCTACCGTCCCTCAACCCTAAAACACACTCCATACACAGATCCAAAACGTGTGTGAGGACGAGAACTGGATTGTGTTGCTGCCTTATTATAAAAGGGCCTTCACTAAAAACCTCCATGAGATCTTTAATGCGAGTCACACAGCTGCAAATGTGATGCATTCAACTCATCATTTCCAGAGAAATAAAACATTTTGCATCACAATGATGATATGCTTCACTCAAGCGAATACCTGAACCAAGCAATCTACCGTCCCTCAATCCTAAAGCCCCTCAACAGGCACAGTCCAAAGACCCTAAGAGCCAAAAAAAAAACCTGGACATACTCATGCATATGTATGCAGGGAAGAGAAACTGCAATAAAACTGGAACTGTATCAGAACCCCCCCCCCACGCCTCCCAGAAGGGCAGACTATAACGCCTGCTTCCCAAATACAAAGCAGCACAGCATCTGCGAAGCCACATGCGAGAGGAAACGGAAGCCGGGTCATATTTTGTTACAGTTTGTGTATTCAGTCAAAGCCAAAGTCATAATCTAAGCCAAACATAATAACCACTCGGGATACTTCACCAGTATCTGGCATGGCGATTTTATTGAGGTTTATTTTTCTCCATTACATCAATTTGGTGCCTCACCAAGCTCTAAAGAAAAATCAAAGAAACAGAACGAATAATTAGGCATGCACCCATAGAGCCACCCTGGGACGGGGCTGATATGATATTCTTTAATATCCCATCAGGGTCAGTATACAGTCAAATGCAAAGGATTGGGAACAAATTGCGATTTTGTAGATTAAGTCAAAATAAGCACACGTCCTCTAGTGAAGCAGCCAACAACCCTGGAGCTGGAGATCTATCTTCTGGAGAAGTCTGGTTTTAGCCACCACCCGCTTTCACTAATGAACTTCGACAGAAGTCCCCGACTGGCTGGAGTGTTAAGAAAAGACGGGACAGGAAAGATGATCTCCAGGAGGGGTGGGTGGCCATTGCTACACACATATATTCATTTATTTTACTGTATATGTGTTTTTCTTTAAACATTAAGAGACTTGTTCAGCAAAATCTTGTACAGCACAAGTTGCAAACTGAAGTTTCAATCCATTTAAAGGGTGTGTTTAATACAAAAGAATTGACTGGGGGTGCTCAAACTTTTGCACATAACTGTACACACACTTGGGACAAAAACAGGACAAATCTATCTGGTCCACAAATGTTCATTTTATTATTTACATTGTATGGTGAATTGGGTCCCAAAGTGGTCCTGGAGGAGCCCCTGTCCTGCACAGTTTAGTGTTCACACATCAACTTCAGCTCAAGAACAGCCGGGGAACGAACTGATTAGTTGGATCTGGTGTGTTGGTAGCAGGGAAAGTGCTAAAATGTGCAGGGCAGAGGGTCGTATCGGACCAGTCAGGGAAACACTAGTACAGTTTAATGAGGGAAAACAAACTCTGCAGAGCTGCGGCCTGGAGGGAAAACAGTTTTACAGTCTAGAGTTCAGTCTTATCAATTTTCTTATCAACAAATCTTATCAACAGAGTTCAGTCTGATCAATGTCACTGTTTTATTTAATATTAACACTCAAACTTCTTTTTTCAAGAACACAGGTTTAGGCAAAAGCTGAAATTTACAAATATCCTATTTGAAAAAAAGCTAATACATCCGCTACAAAAAAACCCCAAACCCAAATATGTTTCTTTTGTCTTGCCCAACTGTTTCCTTTCAAAAAAGGAAGTGTGTTAATTAAATACATCCACTATCTTATCTGCTGGCTTCAGTATACAAACAAAAAAAAACTTTGCAAAGAGAACCCCCACATTTACTACACAAACAAAATGGTGCAGGAGTGTGTCCAAATGCAAAAGTGAATGTACAGCGAATTTGACTCTGCATGAAAATAGTCTGGAATTAAGACTCAGTTTGAGCAAACTGTGCTTTAGTGTCTTGCTCACAACAGAGGATGGAGGTCTGTGTGACTCATGTTTAGTAAAGTGCATTCCTGTACCTTTGGAACACAGAGCCAGTGTGTCAAATTATTTCAAACATCAGTCTAATCTCATCACCTATCCGATGCCAAAACAACATTTAACGCTACTCTGCTAATCCTAATATCAGACAAGGCAATGGATGAGAATGACAGCACAAGGGGGCACAGGAGATACTGCAGCAAGTACAACAGTGGAAAATACTGTCCACTGAGTGAATATGCAGCAATAATTTCCCCCAGAGCTCCTGACTAAATGAAAACCGGGGAGGAAAAAAAACAAAACTACAACTACAAATTCCAGAGGCCCTGACATCACACTCTTGCAGCAGGAGGCGGGTTATGGGGAAAATAAACTGAAAACGGGCATCACAAATTATATCCCTTGTAAACACTTCCCTGACACTCCGTCTGGTTGCCCAGAGCAGAGAGAAGGTTAGAAGTGAACCACACAGACATGGTTTTTGTGTTTGCTGGCAGGTGATAAAATGGCATTTTATCTGGGCCTCATTCCTCTCTGAAAATGTTTTATCCCATTGGAACCCACAGGGCCAAGACGTTTAAGGCCCTCTGGTTATTTTTGTCAAAGTCTGACTAAGCCTATGGGCCTCGAATCCAAGCCAGACTGGACACTCAACAGCTCCCAAATACAGAAGTGGAGGCAGGAGGACCGGGGGAAGCTCAAAAATCAACATTATTACTCCCTAACAACAAATCTCTCTGAGAACGGTGACTACACTACATAATAACATGAGGAATTAATGCAAAATCGTCAGTTATGCTTTGTCACTCATTCACAAGCTCATACACTCACTCTTGGCTTGCTCATCAGAGGCATTTCAATCACACACATTTATTTCATTTTGTAAAACTGCTTTGTGACAATGACCATTGTTAAAAGCACTATATAAATAAAATTGAATTGAATTGAGTACACACACACACACACACACACTTCCCTCAGACACAAAACTACATGCCAATAATTAAACAAATTTGTTGGAATTGTCAACCAAGTTTATTCCTGAAAAGAAAAACAGGTCAGTCAGTGAGTCACACACATGGTTTCACGTCTACAAGAGCGGAACAGGCAGCATATGAAGCTGCCTCTAAAAATACAGACTTTGATCTTAAGTTCTAGCTTTCTAGAACTTTAACTAGCAAATACTGTCCTGAAATAAGAAGTGCATGTTTAAATGACACCAGTCCATAAAGTCTATCAATTACTGTGTGTGTGTGTGTGTGGGGGGGGATTAAGGGCAATTCCATGTCAAATCAGGAGAGGCACTTAATGATGGTAGAAATGGGGCCATAATGAAAGATTTGAGGAAACAAGCAAATATCCAAAAGAATTAAAAAGCAAGGGATTGATTTACAAAAACCAGTTTCATAATATTTGCATTACGTTTCGCAATTGCTTCAGCTTTTCTGTACATTTTGGTCACCAAACTTCTAAGCAACAGGAAATGATTGATCTTGATAAGGACTGTGTGAAAATTGTTTAGGGTGCTGGGGAGGGGGTTGGGACAGAAGAACATGCCGAATTTGATTATGAAGCAGGAGGGGGCGATAAAACAAAACAAAAAAAAAACAGTAACTAATTAACTTATCAAGAACAGCGCACACATGCTGTGTGAAGTCATGTCGAGCTGTATGTTCCTTCCTGTGGGGCAGGAAAGTGAGTAGTGAGTCACTAAAGATGATATACTGGTTCAGCAAATAAGATGTTGATATGAGGAAAAGAAAAGATTCAACATACTCTCTCTAAACCTAACAATTCAGTTCCTGAATCTCCACGTGTTGCGGAAAAGGGCAGACTACACTGTAAGGCGATGAGTGATTACACTCATCCAGAGGCGTGACAGACTCCCGTCCAGGCGGGTCAAATCACTGCAGACGTTCCTCATCTGCGAATTTGCAGAGCCTTTGAGATCTGAATTCAGTAGAAGAGGGAAAACATTGAACTCTGCAGAGCTGCAGCCTGGAAGTAAGTTTGGAAGCCCTGCCATAAAGATAATGATCAAACTGATTTTTTTTTAAGAATACACAGGTTTATGCAAGTTTGACGACACCCCATGAATTTACAAATACGCTGTGAAAATAAGGAAATGCATCCTCTACAAAAACACAAATGTTGCACAAATGTTGGTGCACAAATTCTATGTTGGCTTGAACAGGGCGCATCTTATTCACTCCCAACCTGTTAAAATGTGCAGAAGTGTCTCTGTAGAGGGTGTGTACTTATTTACACCACAAGTAATTTGACCAGGGCCGTCCAAACTGTTGTGCACGACTGTGTAGCTGCTTTAAAAAAAATTCTAAAGTGAACATGTTGTGAATTTAGAGTCTCCCTTCGAGCATACTATGGTTAAACATCTTGCTCGCAACAGGAGAACAGGATGTCAGGCCAAGGAGATCCAAACACAGCCCCTTTTGGAGGAGCCTTTTCTGTGGGCTTCTGTTTTTGATTCCTCAGGCAGGGCTCTGGCCCACTGAGCCTCTGCTGCTTCATAACACAAATGCCATGAGGAGATATATATATATGGCAATAAATAAACTATAACAAAAAAAATATTTTAATCAATCCTGTTTCAACTTGGAGGCTACAATAAACCTGGGATAAAACAAACCATGCGTGTCCAAGGTTAAGGGTGAAATACTTACCATTTTAAGCTCCCTTGTTATGTAGCAACAACTTAAGGCCCTAATAACCACGTATTTTAAGCCTAGCTGTAGTGTTGATTGTCTGTGGTGTTATGGGTCTATTGATAATACAAAAAATGATTGTGTGTAGTTCACAAATGCAATGTGCCTCACATTTACGTGTGTGGAAGTGTTAAGAATGTGTTTTAGTGCATTAAGTGTTGGGAAAAAGTAGGTCAGATTACTGAAACTGGACTCTGACTCTAAGGTACATGTTAGTATAAAATGTATACTGCCATACTGAAATAGGTGTTAATATGGACAGATCTATTTGCAGTGTTCACACATATACACAACAGTAACCTCAAAGAAATGACACAGGAGGCAAGAAATTGACACAACAAGTGAATAAAAGGCTAAAGCACTTCAATACTATTAAAATAGTTTAATGCTGTTGCAGATAAAACATGCAACAATATGAATTTAACCTTATAAAACTGGGAAAAAAAATGAAAAAAGAATGAATACAACCCTCCCCAACCCTCCCGCCGTCCCCAAATAGTACAAGCTGTGACAAAAGTGACTACCGTCAGTTTGAAACCTTCACGAGAGGCTTGTGAAATTCACATTGTTGTTCCGATTGGGAGACGTGATCTTGCACACATGAAAGTAATAGAAAAATGGATTTTAACCTCAGCTTCGATGTATAGTTTCCAGAATCTGCCTGAACTGGGGAACTGGGCGACAAGTCTTTCGTATGTCTTCCTTGCTTTGTCTATAGGTTGGTTCTAGAAGAAGTTAAAAGGCATTTACATACAAAATAAGGGAACGGTATGTCCCATTACATGACTGACAGTTACCAAACCCCTCCCCACCATCCCAATACCAACTCTCCCACGGATATGTTTCCCCGGGTAAAAATGAATGCAACCCTGTGTCACTAAACCTGTGCTTCTCGAATCAGTATGCTCCATGCGTCGAGGTCATATGGGTTTTCTTCCAACTTCTTCTCTGCCTTTTTCACCTTTTCCGGGATGTACTCCGCAGCCTGGAGAAAGACGACAAAAAAATGATCAATATGTACAATAAATGGAACAAACAACCTGCAGGTTACACACAAAACACACAATCTTTACAGAGCAATTGCAGTTTTTTTAAAAACATAAGTAGGTTAGCGGCCTACCAGGAAAAAGGACTTGGAAATAGGTCAGACTACAGTACACCTATTTCTCCAGTCAGTTTCAGAGGACCATAGGGCCCTGCACACTGTTAAACCTGATTTCATTCATTCCTTATAAGGATGAGCAGGTTTGACGAAGATAAGCTAATACTAAACCACAAGAAGACCAGTCTAATCCTCTGAGGCCACACCAGCGGACCATTTTCCAAAATGTCTCTTCAATTATTATGCAGGAAAACACTGAATAAAGCTCTACAGGTCTAAACATTGAGAGTTATCCTGTTCTAAATTGTGCAGTGAAGGGGCTGGGACAAAGCAAGGTCAATAATGTAGTTTAAAACCTCGACAACTCTGCACAATATACACTACTAATCTAAACTACCACAATACTGAGTCAGGAGAACAGACGCTCGAAAACAATGATATTCTTTACTGAACGCACGCAAAGTAAGCCGTAGGCCAGCCAAAACACCACAAAGTGTGTCTACCTTTTCTGTTTACAAAACCCTGCTAAAGGCCCTACTGAGCAAACTTGCACATTATAACCAGGTTAGGAAGTAAACCACGTGTTAAATCTACACCTACGTGAAGAAGAGGGGGTGAAATCTGCAGGATTGCTAATACAATTCTGCTCTGAGGTTCCAAAACATTGCCTGATCTCCCAACAGCAGCGTGTTTGCTAGCAGGCTAACTGTTAGCACACTAGCTAATTCACCCAAAACAACGCGATTTTAACGAGTCAGGATGATTTAATATATTATGGGATATGGTCCTCTAATAAATGGGACAAATAAGACCAAAAAACAGACAATAATCCCACCACTTGAATCATTATTGTCTCTCGTCAGGTTCATTATTAGTTAGCTTCGAGGCTAACTCGCTAATGTTCTCCAAAAACCAAATGCACAGGTAAAATGCACCTTTTCAGCATTTTAAATAAAATATACATGCATCCCACCTGGTCTGAAGCGCCGTCTGTGGACATTGTGAGTCTGAATTTTGTGTTTTTGTGAGATTTCCAGCCTGCTGCTCCTCAGAGTTTCTCCTGAAATGGCGAGCTCGCCCAATTCCGGTCGTGAAGAGGGAGGGACTAGGGAAATATTTTTGTCTTTATTTTTTTTTATTAGCTTGACTAGGGTTTAGGCATCGCCTTTAGTCTTAAAAAAGCCTCCAACTTAACCAGAAATCTAAAATCATACAACAACGCTCAAACAAATGCATTTTTTAAGATTTTGAAAAATAACTTTTATCGCAGATCTACAGACCTTAAGTAAACAATGATTGTGACGGGCGATGATTTGGAGATCAAATAAACGTTCTTCATACAGAAAGAGGAAAAAATATATTTAAATATACAGTCATTCCATATTAAATCAACGATATCCTCCTTAGATCTTTTTCAGATAATACAAGTAGTATGGTTCAAAGACATAACAACAACGACGATGATGATGACTATTATTATTATTATTATTATTATTATTATTATTATTATTATTATTACAATTATTGTTATTATTATTAGTAGTAGTAATACTAGTACTAGTAGTAGTAGTAGTAGTAGTAGTAGTAGTAGTAGTAGTAGTAGTATGTCCCTTGTAATGGTATCGTGTTCATTTCTGTTAAAACTGGGCCTCCAGTTTCAGAGGTTATAACCACCCTTGTTCCATGGGGTTCTGTTCCACAACATTGCACAAGCTTTACTGAGAAGGTAAGGATAGTCAAATTGTATATGATATAGTTTAATGCACGTTTAGCAAATTAATAATTAATTTGTTCATCTACAACTATAAATCATTTTATTGATTCATTAAGGCATTGTTTCAATTCTATGTGTATAATATATGTAATTGTTTTCATGATTTGGGTTAAATAAAAGACTCTTCTTTCATATTTTTGCCAGAATGCCGTTTAGAGCACATTTTTTAGATTTAAAAAAACAATGAAAGAATAGAATTTATACTTTTAAAAAATCTTCAAACATCTTTGTTAATTTGTGCTTCACTGTTATTAATGTGTCAACAACTGCTTTGCCATTATCATTTATTATTAATGTGATTTTCTAATGTTGCTATTTAATTTTATATTATTATGAATTGTATTATTATTATTAGTATTAGTACTATTATTCTTTTAATCTATATTTATTTAATTTCTTTTATTTTTTTGTTCTATTTCATTTTCTTTTTATTCCACTGTGCTTTATTTTTTTATTTTATTTTATTTTGTCTTTTCTCGTTCCTCGCTTGGTCTTTTTGTTCCCAGAATGCTTTGCGGCTGTCCTTTTCCTCCATCTTTGTTGTGTATCAGGCAGGTAAACTCCGGCACTGTTTTAAAAAATCTTATTTTAATCCAATTCTGGAGCACAAACCCCTCCGATACTTATCTGAGTGTGTAGATAAAAGATTAAACTTCTGTTGTGCCCCGGTTCTGTTGAGTATAACCGCACGATGCTGTGGATTTTGAGGGGATAGTTCTTAGCGCTGGGCGAGAGGAGGCGGCTGAGTCTCTGAGGGACCGAAATTGAGTGAAATTTGAAATCTTTTAAGATTTTTAACACATTATAACCACATTTATAAACTCAATTCTGCACTTTTACACCCTGGGGGGTCTAGCCGTGCCTCAGTTTGCTTCATATGGCTAAAAAGTGATTATATTCTAACTTGTTAGCTTTCTGTATCAAAGATATTATAAATTAGCATGTTCTATATTCAATCAAAAACTTTGTAATGTGGATAAGTGTTATATTTCAAGAAAAGGTGAGCATAGTTGTCTGTTCACGCGCTAGTAGTGTTCTACCTATATGCATTTAATGTAAAACATTCGTGATGTAGCCTCGGCCAAATTTCCTCCTTTAGATTCAGAATTTACTGGGAGGTTTATACGTTTGCACACATGTCTTTGTATAGTGTACTTTTTATACTATACTGTTATACAGCTTTTATTCTATTTTGCTGCTCTTGCCATTTTACTGTCCACTTTACTGTAGTAACAATGCATGTGTCTTGTGGGACTGAGAAGGGGTTTTCATCGTAGTTTATTAATGTCACATTTTATCTCTGTAGGACTTCTGAGCCTGGACAAGAGAGATCACAATGCCTGGAAGGTCAGTGGATGTTAAAACTGTGGTGGGAATTTATTGATGAATCTTGCAAAAAAAAATCTGATGTTTTTCAAGATTGAAGGTTTGTCACATACAGTGAAATAAATTTGTGCATGTAAAGGGGCATTTGGTTAACGCTCATCCAGGGAGACTTTCAGTGTCTTGCTGTAGCACACTGGTAGAAAGTGCGTGTGGGGGGGTTGAACTTGCGACTTTGTGGTCATCGGGTTCTCAGGCAAGTGGTTTGGCCACTCGGCTACTACCATCCTATGCATGTCTTTATTAAGGATGGAATGAAGATTGAAACTCTTCAGGTTTTAGAGCTGGATAGACAAGCCTGACGCACACACTCAAAGGATTGTTGCTGTTAAGATTCAAGATTATTGTTAATGTGAAGTAATCATAGAACTTCAAAACTGTCCGTAGACCTTCATGGGCATCTAGTGGTTGGGGAGGTGCCCCTGTGATCAGAAGGTCTTGGGGCCTCATTACACTGTGATGCACTCCATCTGCCAGCATAGGAACTGAAGTTTGTTTGGCTCTGATCTTCATTTTAAGACAATTTAAAACTATAAGGACAAATGGCCTAGTGGTTAAGGCATCCGCCCTGGCACCAGAAAGTCCGGGTTCGATTCCCAAGGCCACTAGGCACCGCTGAGGTACCCTGAGCAAGGTACCGTCCCCGTGCTCTGCTCCCCGGGCGCCGTGTTCCTGCTGCCCCCTGCTTCACTTGATGAATGGGTTAAATGCAGAGGAAGTGTTTCGTGCTGTTCACACTGTGCTGTGGTGTGTTCACGTATGACAAATGGTCACTTTCACTAGAAAAACGCAGTAGGTTGCCTAAATCTGTACTAGACCACCACCTCCTCTTCCCTGCAGCTCCATCCTCAGCATCCTCCTCCTAACACAGTCTTGCCTCTCTGACTTTTTCTCCATAAGGTGTTAGTCCTACTGTCCCTCTAATAAACAAATTCCTGATCCTATCCATCCTAGTCACCCCTGGTGCAGATATGAACATTTTCAACTCTGCTAAATCCAGCTGTGCCTCCTGTCATTTTGTCAGTAAACTAATACTGCCAATCACAAAGCAGTAAACGCGTCAACAGCACAACACAGAATGGCACAGAAAGGTCTTCTTACTGTGTGTTAATGACTAAAATGTAACTTGGACACTCAGGAAAGCGCAAATCATCCAAGAGCTTACTTTAGTACATGCAACTGGTGACTGTCAAGCTCAGATAATTTAAAAGGATTAGCTAATAATACCTTCATTTCTGTTTTCCTCCAAGGTTGTGGTGTAAGGCTATCTTTGCTGGGTACAAGCGTGGTCTGAGGAACCAGCGCGAACACACGGCCCTGCTAAAAGTAGAGGGGGTCTACACTCGTAATGAGGTCGACTTCTACCTGGGCAAGCGCTGCGCCTACGTCTACAAGGCAAAGAAGTAAGTGGTTCTTATGTGAAGCTGCGTTTCAAAATCAAATTGACATTTATATATTTGCATACATACACACTTCTGTATTTCTCCAAGGTTGTGGTGTAAGGCTATCTTTGCTGGGTACAAGCGTGGTGACTAATACACCATTATCTCGTCACCTTAACCATATATAAGATGTTAAAAGTCACCGTTCTCTGCGATGCAGTTTTCCAGCATCAAACCAACTTTAATGTGCCGAAACTTTCTGAACATTTACGTTTGCGGCATTTATCAGACGCTCCTGTTCAAATCAACTTCCTTTCTCTAACTACAGGGGCAGTTTCCCTGGAGCAACTTTGGGTTAAGGGTCTTGTTTAGAAACCCAGTTGTGGTGCTGAAGATAGGATTTGTTAATTATGTGAATACTTCAGGGAGATTAGATTAGATTCGATTCAACTTTATTGTCATTACACATGTACAAGTACAAGGCAACGAAATGCAGTTTAGGTCTAACCAGAAGTGCAAAAAGCAGCAAGTGCAGGATAAAGGTATAAGTATGAGTTATAAGTTATGAGTATACGTAAGGTGATATGTACAAGAAGAAACGGAATAATGGATGTACAGTAGTATGAACATAATATACAGTATAAACAGTATGGATGTATGAAGTATGCACACAGTATGGATATATGAACATAATATACAGTTTGTATAGATCTTTCAGCTCTGTGGTAGATACAGAGTCAGTACCGGTGGATGTGGTGAGAGATTTGATGATGCTGTTTCATATGGTGTCTTACACTATAGAACAGTTTTTTCTTAAATGGGCTGTGTCCTACATTATTTTAGGATTTTTTTTTCTCTCTGAGGCCCATGATGAGTGTGGGGTCTTCTGTAACAAAAAATGATTAATTTTTCATTTACCATTTTCCAACCTAATTTTTTTAATCCTCTTTTTGGGACTGAACTTTGGAAATCTGCACACTGTAGAATATTCATGTTTATCACAGAAACGGTTTAGATGAGAAATACTGCATCTAGTTCGATCTGCCGGCTTTTCTCATTACATAATACTCATTTCGAATTAAGTGAACCTCTGAATTTGTTTTACCGTATTGCAGCATGAAGTTGTTCTCAGTATTTGACCCAAAGCAGTAATTTAAATGAGAGAAAGCAGGAAATGTGTTTTCAAGGACAAATGATGGGTTTATGATGATTTAGGGAAGCTTTGGTTGAGAGAACATAATTATTTGCATCAGTTTGTCAGTGCTAGTGTAAAAGTTGTTTAGAAGCATTAAATATTATCATTTTGATCTGCTTTAGGCTCATTTTTATAGTTAGATATGAGGCTTAAGTAGGTAACTGCAGTATTTACCGTGTTACAATCATGGCCAGCTTAGACTTGGGTCTTATAGAGTTTTACAAGGTGAGATTCTGTTTGCGTCAGATGACCCATGATGATAACTCTAATTTTTCACAGAAATAAAATAAACTTAGATGCAACAATATAGACTTCAGTGTAATAGTAATGTAATAACTGCTATTTCTTAAAACTTTTAGCCCTTGGAACTCTCCTGTCACTGACACCTGAATGTTTTCTGATAGTTAGTTGTTTTGGATAAAAGCATTTGTGAATGTAATCTGTAAATGTAATAGTCTTAAATCATTATTAATAGACTTAAATGTAATAAATCAGTGTGGATGAATGTAGCTGTTGCGCTAGGCCCAGGAGTCTGAACGTATGTATCCAAAGCATAAGAGCAGCTAATGCAGTGTTTCCCACCAGTTAAATAGGACATTAAGTCTATAAAATACTTTGTTTACTGGTGTGATCAAATGACTAAATAGTGCCCTGTCTAGAGCTGATTCTAATGTTTTGAGTTTTCCATATAAAACGTTCCTAAATTTCACTTGGGGTCGACGCTAGCCCTGCACAGCGTAGATTTGATTTTTCACTGAAGTGAATGGATAATTACAGGACAGACTTATATTTGCACACTTTATATTTTCATTGTAAATGGTGTAGGCTGGAGGTAGTAGTGGTAATTGGGTGTGTCTGAGAGTTCAGCTGTGATTTCCCCAGAAGCTTTAAGAGGGAGATTTTCACGTGATGTGAACGCAGCGCTGCATCAGTGGCTACAAACTCGAGCAAAAATAATTTTTAGTGACAGTCGGTCAGACGCTGGGAAAACTGTATCGCAGAGGAAGGTGGCTGTGTGGAACAGTAATGTCACATGTTAATGAAGTGCAGAAAACATTGTGAAGGTCCCTCGTATTTAGACGAACCTCTTAAATCGCATTACGTTACATTACTTTGGGGAAACACTTCGATCTCAGGCACCAAAGTAGCTGCAAAATTTTCACCCACAGATGTGTCTCTGGCACGTACTGTCCATGCTTTCTGTTCTAATGGGGAGTTCTTTTGTAACACCTCCATAGGAACACAGTGACTCCTGGTGGCAAACCCAACAAGACCCGCGTCATCTGGGGTAAAGTCACACGTGCTCATGGCAACAGCGGGATGGTGCGTGCCAAGTTCAGCAGCAACCTGCCCGCAAAGGCCATCGGGCACAGAGTACGAGTGGTAAGTTCCCATCAGTACAAAACAAGACTTTTAACATCCATGTTCTGCAAAGACCTCCACGTTTAGTAGAATTTCAGGATTTCTAATTCAAAATAGTAACATTGTGCTGAATTTGTATCAGAAACCAGTTTGATCAGTTTGGATCAGAAACTGTTATTTATCGTGAAGGAAACTGCACATGTTACAACTGCAGACACGGATAAGAACAATGAATAAGGCCTTAATGAATCTAAAGATAACTCAATATGAAACACTGACACAGATTCTGGGTATAAATAGCGTAGATAACTTACAGTTAAGTGAATTACTAGTAACACATAGTGATCGAGCATGCGAGCGTATGTAATACTTAGCAGTAGTAGATCAGTAATATTGATATAAGTAGTGATATTTCAGATTGAAGGACTATGGTACACAAGCTATTACTCATAATTAGTATCCGGAAACTGCACAGTATTGCACGTGGTAGATTATCGCAAGCAAAGCCCTTGTGGGCAGCTAGTAGCCTAGTGGTTAGGGCATTCGCCCTGCAACCAGATAGTCCGGATTCGATTCCCAAGACCGCTAGGCACCGCTGAGGTACCCTGAGCCAGGGACCGTCCCCACACACTGCTCCCCGGGCGCCGTGTTCCTGCTGCCCCCTGCTTCACTTGGTGAATGGGTTAAATGCAGAGGGTGAATTTCGTGCTGTTCACACTGTGTGCTGTGGTGTGTTCACGTATGACAAATGGTCACTTTCACTGAACTAAGTTATTTACATCACTTTTTGAGACCAATTGGAAATTAGACCTTTTACTAAAGGCCTCATCATGTTTAAGTTTAAAATGGCTGTTTCTACTGGGTTGTGTGGAAGTAGGTTAGACTAGTTACTGTCTTCCATGGAAAATTCAACACATTGTACCCAACGTCAGCAGATGAGGCTGAAGTAAACAAAACAGACTCCATATATTCCATTCATATCTGAAAAGAGTTGCTGGAGCTGAAATTTGACTCAAATTTTACCATAAAAAAAAAAGGCACAAAGCTAAGGGGAAAGTGGCGAACTGTAATTCCACCTAAGACAGTATTCCATCACGTAGATATATTTTGTCTATTATCTGGAGCATTCTTGATTATTGGGTTAATATCTTTTGGCCTAGAAACTAATCCTAATTCATTTAGCGTTAAGCTCTTGGATATTCAGCTTTAATGGATCCCTCTGAATTTAAGTGCATCACATGGGCTTTTTAACAAGTGCACTTTCTATTGATTTATTCTTTAGCTCTGTTGCCAGATACATGTTGGTGGGATGCTGTTTGATATGGTTGCAAAGTTAAATCCGAAGTATAGTAATGGTCGTAGAGTAATCTATATTGTTTTGAAACTAACTAAAAGTCATAATTGGGTCTTTCATCACCATGACACTAATTTGTCTCTTTCTTTCGCAGATGCTGTACCCATCCCGTGTCTAATGTGCTTTTGTGTACATAATAAAAAGCCATGTTGGTCACACACTGTCTGAACGTGTTGAATATTTACCTATAGAGGATTTCTTACGTTTCTGAATTAATTTAGTGTAGGCCCACCTTATTATTGCTGCACAATAATGATCTATATGACCTTTACAGTCTCACAGATTGAGCGAGTGCTTATGGTTTACTTGGTGCTAATCAAAGCTTCTAAAGTTTGTTTTAATTTCTGCTTTTGTAGCAGCTTTTTGGTAGTAATGAAAGGACCTTGAACTTAGTTTAACATGTTTTAGATGAGAGGTAAAAAGACATGTTTTATAACAGCTAATCCATTGTTGGCTGAAACTATATCTACACTATATAAACTAAAGTTTTGGGATGCCTGACCATTGCACCAACAGGGACTTTACTGATATTGCATTCAAGCCCCTTTGCAGCTCTTACAGCTTCCACTCTTGGAAGGAGTTCCACACGATTCTGGAGTTTCTGTAGGAATTTGTGTCCATTCACTCTAGCATTTATAAGGTCAGGCACTGATGTTGGATGAGAAGGTCCAGTTCATCCCAAAGGTGCTGGATGGGGTTGAGGTCGGGGCTCTGAGTGGCCAGTCAAGTTCTTCCACACTGAACTCCTCCAGCATGTCTTTATGGAGCTCTCTTTGTACCCTGGACACAGTCCTGCTGGAATAGTTCTTCCACAAACTGGATCCACGAAGTTGGAAGCATGTGGTGTCCAAAATGTCTTGGTCTAATGAAGCATTAAAATTGTCCTTCACTGAAAGTAAGGGGCCTAGAACAAACCCTGAAAAACTGGTGCGTCCAAATACTTCTGTCCCTGTAATGCAGACCCTTGACCTGATCTTGCTGTTTAGTCACGTCTAAAAGCAGGGAAATACTGATAATAGTACAGGAGCAGTCTTGATCTTGATGTCCGAAATAGTTTTTGGGTTTAAATGTAATTGGAACGGGTTTTTAATGCAGAAGCAGATGTAAAGCACTAATTTGTAAATTCCACATATCCTTATGAGATAACTTTTAACTTTGTAGTGTTAACGCATAAAACGCTATATAAAACCTTAAATCGGTTTTTAGAAACACAAAAAAAGCAAAAAAAAATCATCCGAGCCACCACCGCCCGCTTGCTGTCCTCTCATCCCGTCGTCCTCTTGTGCTTCTGGGTAATGTAGTTTTAAGCTGTGCCCGCAAAATTACAGTTGCCTGAACTGCGAACTATATTTCCCATGGTGCCTTGCTCCCAGCTAGCCCAAATAGGCTCTTTATAACGAAGTTGTTTTGCTTCATCCTGCTTGTTGAGGATCTGAGGAGCTACAGGAGAGAAGCAGGTAACACACATATGGCTGTTTTGTTCGCAAAATCGGCTTTTTAAAACATTCTTAACCATCAGGACTGCTTCTGTAAGACGTCTGCAGACAGAACAGGCTTATATTTTGGATTTCATATTTAAAGATCAAAGGATGGGAGGCTTTGATCTCCATTTATTAAAAATAACAGTGTGTTTTTGATGTAATCTAGGGACTTTCTAATAAAGGCAGGCTGGCAGGTGAGTGATACGTGTTGGGCAATTGCGTTTTATTTGGAATTATTTTATTTGTGCAGACCCGCAGGGCTGATTTTGGTCCCAGTAATTGGAGATCACCTTAGACTCTGGTCAGATGAATAGGAGGAGGGCTGCAGCTGCAAGGTTGTTTTAGATAACCAGTCTGAGGAGCATAAAAAGGGCTTTATGGTTCCTCTAGAGCTCCTCTCCCTTCTGCTGCTGCTACTGATCTCTCTGTTCTCTTCTTCTGGACATCCGGGACTGCGTGTTCCTCCTGCTGAAAAGGGAGAGGAGCTCTCGCA
The DNA here is from genome assembly GCA_037974605.1 of Nannopetersius ansorgii. Taxonomy (NCBI): domain Eukaryota; kingdom Metazoa; phylum Chordata; class Actinopteri; order Characiformes; family Alestidae; genus Nannopetersius; species Nannopetersius ansorgii. Next base: position 16,539,367 of record JBBPDE010000017.1, on the reverse strand, counting down.
CACAGATCAAAACTGACCTGGGATCATTTTTAGCTAGAAAACAATTTCAGGGGCTGTTTTATTGAGGATTCGTTGTTTCTGAAACTACATTTTCAGGGAAATAGTAACATTAATTGTTATAAGAGAAGTACCACTAGTAGTAGGATGCTTACTAATAATAGTTATTAATTATATTACTGTTATTAATAGTACTACTACTAGCCGTAGGATGGTTGAATAATGATTATTATTATTCTTAATAATAGTAGGATGGTTATTGATAGAAATGTCCATTTCTGTTATTAATAGAAGTACTACTTGTTGTAGGATGGTTATTATTATTAATAATTATTATTATTGTTATTAATTGTAGGGGTACCACTAGTAGTGGCATTGTTATTAATAATAATAATAATAATAGCTATTCTTGTTAGTAATAGGAGGAGTAGTAGTTGTAGGAAGGTTAATAATAATAGTAATCTTTGTTGTTATTATTAGTAATGGTACGGCTAGTAGAAGGGTGGTTATTAGGAATTGTTACTAATAAAAGTCAATTATTATAAAACTGAATACAAAGTTTTACTATTTCTCATTATGTTTATGGTGACAGTTTACCACGAATGCTCTTTATTCATTCTCGTGGAAATAATTACAATAATAGTTATTCCCAGAAGTAGTACTACAAATACTTGGAAGGTCGTTATATATAAATTATAAAGTAAATTATTATAAAATTAAATAAGAAAGAATGTTATTTTTCCTTGTGTTGTTGATGATGTACCACGAATGCTATAATGTTTCCCTCATGTAAGATAGAAGTGTAAAGTCATGCTGAAGCTTTGTTTCTTAGAGCAGCTTTATAGTCATATTCATATACGGATTCTTTCCCATAGAGTTTAACTCATGCATCTGTTCACTAGAGGTCCGGCGTCCAGCACAATTTGTTAATTCCCTTCTCACACGCCTGGTTTAGCTCAGGTTTAGCGAGTGTGTTTGAGGAGGGGGACTGTGGGACCTGTGATCTCTGTGTCCGTGTCTGAAAGGTCTGAGATGATTTTGGGTTTGATCCCTCAGATATAGCTCAAAGCGGAGGCAGTTACAGTGCTCCTATGTTGGTACAAGAAGATGAAAGAGCATGATTTGGGAAAGGACTGCCTGGCCGCTGGTTCTGGCTACAGGGCCGTTCCTTCCAGAGACGTTTTACCTGGAAACGAGGTGGACCGCTACCAGCTCTCCAACGTCCAGGTCAGTCTGGAAGATTCTCACCTTGTTTGGAGCAGGACATTAATAGATGGGCTCTCTCACTGCATAAGAAAATGTTGATTTATGAGATGACAGACAGACCGTCTGGCTTGTAAAGGCTGATACAGTAGGAGGAATATCGCATGTCTGCTGTTTTTTCTGGGCCAGATTTTAAAACTCAAGTGTCAGTTTTTGGGATACATGATAATGCTGACATGGTCGTGTGCTGGATGGATGGATGGATGGATGGATGGATGGATGGATGGATGGATGGATGGAAAGCCAATGGACAGCCGCTGTTGTTTGTGCTTGGATGAGGTGTTTTATGCTTTGCTGCTGCCCTCCCCCTCCCCCCTTTGTTTTTTTGTCCTTTTTCCCCTCTCACCGTCAGCGTTTTGTCAGCATGTTAGGAGAGGGTCTTCTATTGCCCTCCGTTTCTCTTTGTCTTTCTCTGTCAACCCCATCCCTCTCTCTCTCTCTCTCTCTCTCTACTGCTCAGTATTCCGCTGAGGCTGCCCGGCATGGACGGTCGGCGTCTCTGATTGGCTGTTTACTTCCCCCGTCATGTGTAAGCTTGAATTGTTTACATAATCTCAGGCCCGCCCCCTTTGCCACGGCCAGCCAGTGGTGGACCGTGCTTGCAGTGATGCGTTCAGCAGCTTTGGCAGCCAATAGGCCGAGGCCCCCCCTTGTGTGTCCGTGCAACGTGACAGCTTTTGAGAAATGTGAGAGCTGAGAGGAAGCAGTGAGGACGGATGATGGTGGGGGGGATGTGTCCTTGCACAGGCTGAGTAGAACTGCAGACAGATCCGGAGCATTTAAATCTCTCTTCATTCACAGCGGCCAGAAATATAGGATCACTTTCCTCTTTTTTTCCATTTTTGTCTTAATGCGCTTTGCTTCAAGGCTGCTGTGAGAGTTAAAGGAGTAAAAATAGCATCCAATGCACACAGCCCCCCCTTTTCTCCAAATGTACAGTTTTGCACAGAAGTCTCATACCAAAGATCCAGACTTTCTTGTATGTTAATGTGTTCTTGAGGAACAGTTCTCCAGGCTACCTGAAGGACCTTCAGAGCCTCTCATTTCCAGTCCAGTCCTGGAACCTGAGCAGTTTCAGAGGAATGTCTCTGTTGGTTAAGACACACAGTGACCTACGTATGAATCATTCAAGCAGAA
>JBBPDE010000017.1:16486604-16503946 GCA_037974605.1 Nannopetersius ansorgii | reverse complement strand
TATCGGAATTATATCGTATCGACCAAAATTAAGAAATATATCGTGATATAAATTTTTGCCATATCGTCCAGCCCTAGAACACGCCAGAGCACACAGTGTGAACAGCACGAAATTCTTCCTCTGCATTTAACCCATTCACCAAGTGAAGCAGTGGGCAGCCAGGGACACGGCGCCTGGGACGGTACCTTGGTCAGGGTGCCTAGCAGACTTGGGAATCGAACCCACAACTTCCTGATTGCAGGGCGAATGCCCGAACCACTAGGCTACCAGCAGTTTAAGAACTGCTATAAACTCAGAGATAAAAATGTTTTTAAAGTGGGTAAAAATGAACAATTTCAAGAGACTGATGTAATTGATGCTGTTAGAGCAGTGGTTCTCAACCTTTTGCAAGCTGGGCCCCCCCAAAGCTGGTTCATAGCAGTTGGGGCGCCAGTAACACCACCAGCACGCCCCACCGGTTGAGAACCACTGCTGTTAGAGGACTAATGTATGTCTTTTCTTTCTTGTATTGGCGAAAAGACAAGCAAGTTTATAGGATCATTATAAATCACACTGAGAAATGGATCTAACAGACTTGGATACAAAGATGTGTAGATGTATGATGGTCTGTGTGAAGCTGTGTATGATGGTGTGTGTGAAGGAACACGACTGATTCACTGTTATCTTTAGTCTGGAGCAGAAGAAAATGGTACAGTGTTGACCATAAGGACACTGCAGAGTGGCTGTAATGAGTCTTTGCGTCTCGTCCTGCAGGTCAGGTACTGAGTGCTCACGTCTCGGGCCGCGTGGTCATGAAGAGCTACCTGAGTGGGATGCCAGAGTGCAAATTCGGAATGAACGACAAGATCGTCATAGACAAGCAGGGTAAAGGGGGCACCACTGATGATGCAGGCAAGAGGTAAGGTCCTTTAACTCGGGTTTCTTTACTCACGTTTTAATGTAAGTGGAAGAACTAAAGTAATGTGAGTGACTTCTAGCGTTTGATTACTCTCACTTTTAAAAGTTTACATTGGATCTGTATAATCAAGGCTGTTAACATATGAGGGAATATGCCTATAAAACGTCAGTAGAATATCTGCAGTTTGTAATTTGGCCACACGGTGGCATTGAAAGGTTTCCTTGTGCTCTTGGTTGTTTAACAGGCTGAACTTATGAGAAGACTTCTGTTTTATTTGATTTTATTGGGTGAGGGGGTTGAAGAAAAACCTTAGTGTTTCTTCTCACTGAATCTCATGATTGCTTTTTACGATTTTTATCAAGCTTTCACATTTGTACTTGTTGCTTTAAAAAAAAGACACTGATTGTATGTAGGTCTGAGGAAAAACTCATTAATAATTTTATTCATTCAGAAATGAAATCAGCTTGAAATGGTACCTAGACATTCCCAAGCCGTGGACGGCTTCTTTCTCTCTATCAAACATAAACAATTAGAATACAAAGTTGTTGATTGTCACCTGATCAGAGAAGTATAATGGTCAGTCAGGACTGTTGACATAAACCTGGTGAACTGAAATTTATCCTCAAATTGCCCAACATTAGTGAAGGGAATATCTAATCAAACTGCACAAGCCTAGCAAAATGAATTTACTCTCAAAACACCCAAGACCACTGAACTGAATTTATATTCAAATATCTCTGGGCCCGGTGAACTGAATTTATAGTCAGATAGTCCAGTTTACTAGGCTCAGACAGTTTGAGGATAATTTGAGCTCACTGGGCTTAGAGTCAAATTACCCAACCTCAGTGAACTGAATACTGTATATCAAACTGCACAAGCCAAGAATTTACTCTCAAATTGCCCAAGCCCAGACAGCCGAATGCATTACTTCATCAATCAGGAGACGTGGAGTGAGAATTGATGCAGCAAAGAAATTTCTGGAACTAATTTGGTTGAAAATCTAGATCCCCGTCTTGTCTTGTCACTTTTTTCCTTTCCTGTGTGGGCGTGCTGGTATGTGTGTAAGTGCTAGGTTCTCTTCTGTTTCTCCTGGAAGAGGCAGTGGTTTTGTTCTTTGGTTCATCCTCTGTTTTTGTTTGGTTTTTTTATTTGTGCCGTTTTCTCTTCTCTCTCTCTCTCTCTTTGCTGGACTTCAGTGAGTTGGGGGGCAGGTAGCGTACCTCTCACTCCTGACCTCACCTGGTCTGCCATCCACATATTGTCCCGTCTTTACTGTGTGTAATCCTGTCTGGTGTGTTTGTGTCATGCCATCGAAAGTCTTGGTAGGACTAGACTCTGTGACAGACTTGACCTGGCATGGCACTGGCATGGCACTTGTGTTGCTTCTGTTTAGTACTTGAGAATAGAAGTGTTAGCGAGGTGAGTGAGGTCCATCCTTGTTTATTTCTAGCCTGTTTGAGAGGTTTAACTTTGTCCGACTCATGAATTCATCTGTCCTGTCCTTTCGTAAATACTAGCCACCCCAACTAGCCACTAGCTTTCTTTCTTTTGTATTTTTTTTTTTGTAGGTCCATGGTTCCTTTCACTTTCCCAAGCTCTGACCACAACACAAAATACTGAATAGGGCCTGGCCGATATATTATTTGACCGACAAATCAGCTGATATTTTGGTTCGATAAATTGATCAGAATTAGAAAAGGTAATTCGTCCTTATATGATCCTTATATGAGGCTGAAACTTGTGTCAGGTCTGGGACGTCCCTGTCCAACATACCAGGAACCAGTGTATTTAAATAGATCAGATGTGGCTTAAATCAACTTTAGCTTTTACTTATTCCAATGTGACACAAACCGGTGTTGTATACAACCAGTGATGAGCATTTTCAGACGCTGACAAAGCAATAGAAATGTCTGCAGTGTGGAACTATTTCAGAGAGAAATATAAACACCTGCAATACCTTGTGTTTTTTGAGCTTAGTATGTAAAAATAGTGAATAAAAGTCTACTTTCTGTCAGTTTCCATGTACAAAATACACCACTGCCACACTCAAATCAAGAAATTCTGATTTTCCATCAGTGCTGCTTCTGGTTTCAAAACAGCCTTTTAAGGATGCAGCACATTCAAAAGAGTTCGAGAAAAGAAAAAGGATTGAATATGGCCGTTTGCATAAACATGCTAAATATCAGTGTGTACAACTATGCACACATACACTGTTTTACAGTGGAAAACATAAACTTGCATGGAAACAATACTTAGAAACTGAATAAAAATCTACTTTATTACTTTATTCCAATGTTTTATGAAAAAACACTAGTAGTATTAGTAGTACCCCACCAGAAGTGTGCACAAAGTACACTCCAGCCATGTTTTTCATTGTCAAATGAAAACTCAGGTTTTCTATCAGTGCTGCTTCCGGTTCTAAAACGTTTAAACAGTGCTGCTAGAGTAAGCAGACCCTAGAGCTTTGGAACCATAATGTGTTCACCATACTATAAAAATGGTCATTTCTGTAAACACTTCATATCAGATAATGTATATAACGTATAATATGCACATACAAAAACTATTCAATATCAACGGCAAAGCAAAAAATGATGCTGTAAAGCATTTAAAGGGTTTTTAAAGAACCTTTTCAGAGCTGTGTAGAACCTCTGTAGCTAAGAGCTGAGGTAGTAATGGCAGTGTAGCATGTCTTACCTACGTAATATGGGATCTGAATCATTAGAAAATCAATACTGAAGTGCTCAGATCAGATAAGGAAGCAATAACACTGGATCGGGACAGTCCTGGAGGAGGTAGTGTCAGATTATCGGTATTGCTGTCAGTTTTCGTATCAGCCATGCCCTATTACTGTATGCATTCTCATGCAGAGTGATAACTCTCACCATGCCTGCAAGAACCTTTTAGATCAAGTTTTGTTCTGGTCAAAGTGATAACAAAGCCCAGATCCCTCCCAACTTGTTTCTAATACATGAACCTACTGCTGTGGGTCTCTTTCGTCCCAGGAAAGTTCTTTGTTCAGCATCTGTCTGTTTTCTCCTCCCTGTGTCCTGCAGCAGTGGGAAACAGTCTATAGCCATCGATGACTGCACCTTCCACCAGTGTGTACGACTCAGCAAGTTTGACTCGGAGCGCAGTATCAGCTTCATCCCCCCGGACGGAGAGTACGAGCTCATGAGGTGTGTGTGTGTGTTTAAGTAAAAGTGTTCATGTCTTTATGCACACAATGTGTGTCCTTGCCTGGTCAAAGCAAGCCTGTCCTCTGCATGTCCTTGCTGCAGGTATCGCACCACTAAGGACATTATTCTCCCATTCCGCGTCATTCCACTGGTCCGAGAGGTGGGCCGCACCAAGCTGGAGGTGAAGGTGGTCATCAAGTCCAACTTCAAACCCTCGCTGCTGGCACAGAAGATCGAGGTGAGCCAGATTGTGCTGTTTTAGCAGAGAATAATGGAGCTTTTCCGACAAGAAACCGTGATGTACCTTGAAAAGATGTTTTTCCGCTCCAAATAAAGCGAGCCGTACGCAAATTCTACCCAAGCTACTCGACGGCAAGGGCAAAAGTAGGGCGCAGCGGAACTGGCTGCATCACTGCTTTCTGATTGGCCGAAATGTTATCTCTACATTTAAAGAGGCTGTTTATTTGTTTGTTTATTCATTTATTCATTCATTCATTCATTTATTTATTTAATTAACTTATTTATTTAATTAACCAATGAACCGGGCCTTGCATTCTGACATTAGTAGACGGATCATTGCACGTGTTTTCAATTACTGTTTACTAAAGCCCTTAGGATCAAGGTACTTGTCCATCTGTGTTAGACTAAAAGTGTAATTTCTTTTTAGCACAACTATCACAAACAAAAATGCATGAGTATGTAACATCCACTGTGAATTACTGTGACTCTGCTGTCCTCAATAGAAATAGCCTCACTCCTGGTTTAAAGTCTTGTGGGACACGTGTTTGTATATTAGACTTCTATGTCATTAATACACCTGTGAACAACTAAGAAATATGGTCATTTGGCCTCCTCTGATTTTGAAAAGTGGATTTTTAATATTGATTTGATGGGTGGTGATACTGTGTGAATGGATCATCCATGTCATCTTTGCATTCATATTTAAAGAGAGCCCACAAGTTCTTCAATTCTGTGATATATCAAAGGATAATATTTGCCAATACGTTATTGTTGGTCTGGTGCTGGAATACCCTATTAATGCTCCTCACACTGTGCACATGGATCATAGTGTGAAATGTCAAACAAATATGCTGATGTTTGCCTTAACAATGTGTTGTTGACCATCTTCATCACATTTCCATGGTCATGCATGCCTGAAACTTAAACTGGGTGTTGATGAGAAGTGATCAACTCATGATTTGTGAAGTGTATTTCTACCTAAACATGGGAAAGTATTGATTGACTCTGGATAGGAAGTGTTTTTCTAATAATTAGTGCTATGTCCCTGTTAATTAGTGTTATTTCCTCAGGTACGCATTCCTACCCCTCTCAACACCAGCGGTGTGCAGGTGATCTGTATGAAGGGAAAAGCCAAGTACAAGGCCAGTGAGAACGCCATTGTTTGGAAGTGAGTCACCTGTGTTCTGTTCTCACTGGCTAATCTCGGCGCTACAGCTGGATCTAATTTTCTTTCATAGTGTTTTGCTTTAACCAGCCTCTCTGTGTTTCTGCAGGATCAAGCGCATGGCGGGTATGAAGGAGTCCCAGATCAGTGCTGAGATCGAACTTCTGCCCACCAATGATAAGAAGAAGTGGGCGCGTCCACCCATTTCCATGAACTTTGAGGTCAGTTTTGTGTTTGCGTTAAAATTCTATAAGAACTGTACAGCATGTAGCGGTTAGTGTTGGCTTCTTTGGTTCTCACTGTGAGGCTGTTGGAGCTAAAGGTAATATCACATCAGTTGGCAAAGCCCAAATACTCATATACTCACCATCATGTTCAGTAATCTCTAATACAGGGAGTCCTCGGTTTACGACAATCTTGACAAAAGACGTTTCGAGTTTACGACCCTCACTTAAAAACGTTGAGACGTAAAAACGTGAGTGTTTTGGCGTATTCCGTTACAGACGTACTTACGGACTACGTGGGAGAACTTGTTTGGTTGTGTGCGGCGGTAGAATGCGCAGTAACTTGTCTTTCCCAGTACACTTACCTACCCGTTTTGGACTGTTAAAAATACAAGTACAGTATATTAATGTCCTTTTCCTTTTCCTGTGACTTAGTTCTGTTTTTATGTTCTAGATTAAGATTTTATCAGTAAGTGATTTAGATTAGGGTGTGTTTTGACGTACAGTAATCGTTCTAAGAGCACAGGCGTATAATGTTGTTAGCCTATTTTCATAGTGTAAACTCTAAATATGCTCCCAGAATACATTAATTTCATTTTAAAATCTTAAAGAAAATGGAAAGGTAAACCCATATTTGCCTCTTAATTTAAATTTCCCGCCTAGATATGCATTTTGGAAGGTTGCTGGAGCTGATTATTTTTAATTAAACCTTAAAAATTGTTTTATAATTGAGCTTTACTGTCTTGAAGTCTGTTTGTGTCGGATGTGTGTGTAGCGATTTGTTGCTCTGCGTTTGTCGCTTTCCAGCTGCCATAGCCGTGACATTACAGCTGAGATTCTCTCTCCACTACACACTTTTAAGGCGACTCACCCTTCCGTTCTCTCCCACCATACGTTACAGAGCCAATTCGATCACAAAAACTGAATACGCAGCCGATACACATGCTAAAAAAAAACCAAAACTCAAATATTACATTAGTGTGACTGCTGACTCGGTCACACTAATCAGGCCTAAAGTGGCTGCTCCTTTAATTTTTAGCTGCATGATGTGTTTTTCATTAATTTCTGCTTCTCTCCTGCAGGTTCCTTTCGCCCCGTCCGGCCTCAAGGTGCGTTACCTAAAAGTGTTCGAGCCAAAGCTGAACTACAGCGACCACGACGTGATCAAATGGGTTCGCTACATCGGCCGCAGCGGCATCTACGAGACGCGCTGCTAACGGCCGACCCGGCAAGGAGAGAGGAGCTAGAGAGGAGGCGGGTGAAGGAGGTCCAGAGCGGCATCTACGAAACACAGCGCCTTTTTTCTTGTCCTCCTCTCCTCCGTTTCTTACAAGCCTCTGTTCACACATACAGCGTCATACAATGAGAAACACAGATTTAAAAAAATACTTCACTTTTCAGAACAAAGTGAATATAATGTCCTGTGGAGAGAAAAAAAAGGGTTTAAAGAGAAATTTAAACGTTTATGAATAAATGCATTTCCAGTCATGGTCCTTTATATGTAAGTACATGCTATAAGATGAGGCCCCTTTTCCATTTGGCCACTAATGCTTCCTCTTCTAATTCCACCACATGCATTCCTGACCCCCTACTGATTTGCAGGGAAATGGGGGGGCCCATATTCCCCCTAATAAGCGATTACCAGTGAACCTGTGCTTTTGTTCAGGCCTCATCAGTGTTTGTATTGCTACTTTTTTCTGTCTTTCACTTCCATTTCTGCTTGCGTGTGTGTTCTGTATGCTGTAGTGTAGTCAGCTAATGGACCCGATAAATTGTACGCCCTTATTTTTCTTTTGTTTTATTCATGAGACTATTTTTTTTTTTTTTTTTTTGCTTTTAATTCCTTCAGCCCAAGTGTATTAGTTAGATGTAGTTCATGTTTTTGTGAGCAGTTTTCTGTGTGTGCTTCACAATGCTCTTGCCCCAACTTGTATCACTTATCTCTTCTTTCATCTTTCTGTTCACTGCTGTACTTTTGCCTCAGAATATTTTTCCCAGAGGCTAATGAGGGAAAAGTCATCCGCTTTGGTCTCTGATGTTCCGTTGTTTTTTGGGGGGGTTTTTTGTTTGTTTTTTTTGGGGTGGGGGGTAAATTTTCTTGAGTTAATTTGTGTGACCAAAATTCTCAGAAATGAGGAAATATGAACTTAAAGCATCAAAAAAAAAAACTACTAATACTAGAATAAATCCAGCCGTGTGTGTGTGTGTATGTGTATACGTGTTATATACACCATAAAAAAGAGGTAAAAACGAACTGCCAGGCCGAGGTAGAACACAGTTTAAGCTATGAGTGTGTGTCGGTAGTCGAAGCTTATTTGAGCTGGCTATGTAAACGAGTGAGCCTCTGTGGCAGAGGGGTCCCCCAACATCTCTCAGGGACTTTAACCCCCAGTTTCTCCCCCCAACCCCCTCACTTTTGGGTTGACATTCTTCTTCCCATGAGGTGTTCTTTTCACCAGGTTGTTTACCAGGCGTCACCGTGATTTCTCGAATGCACTGACATCTTACGTTAACGCGTTTCTCCTCAGGCTAGTTTACTTTGCGATTTACGACACAAAATGTCGAAGGCACAGCTGAAAGGGAAAAGGAAAGGAAAACGACAGCCAGAGCAGATGGGCGATTGGAATTCCTTTGAAACCCAAGCAGCTCCAGTTCAAGGGACTCTTCTTTTTCAGTCTTGGAATCTTCATGTGTTGGCAGCATTGGATTCGAGAAGTTTTAACTTGGCTTCTCTGACTCACGTCCAAGTCCTTCCCAATTAAAACCGCATTTCTCTTCAGATATGGAGGCGAAGCTGGAGGAACATTTTTCACTGCCCTGGAGGCTCGCAGCATTGCCTCGTTTAACCCCGAAGAAAGCGGGTCGGGTCGCCCTCCGCTCTTTAACGTGCTTGTTTTTGCTCTCTATAAGCCGCGGAGTTCCACATAACACTACAGACTTTCAGTTTCTCCACACCCTCTCATAGTCCCAGTCTGAGAGATGATGAGGGTCCTACAGGCTCGATCCTTCAGCTTCAGTGTGTGCTCTTCATTTGATAACTTTGTGATCGTCCTGTTAATCCTAATAAAAGCAATGACTATTTCCTGAGTGGTCCTTTTGTTGTGGAAGCTGTTTCAAAAGACTGAAAAGTTTGGAGCCATTCTTTTTAAGATGTTCACAATGGTCTTGACATGCCAGGCCTCTAAAACTACTTCGGTCTTCGAATAATCCTCCGATCGAAATGGTCTAAAAGTGTCCAGATAGATAAAGGAATTCTAAAGTAACTGAGAAGCATCAGGAGTTTTTTGCAGTATATTATAATTAATTTGCCAGAATAATTGCCATTAGCATGCTCTTTCTGTAATATTTAAGAATAATACCATAAGGGATTTTTTGAGCCTCCCTCTATTGGTTAAAAAGTGACACTTTGTCTCACTCCTCCAATTACCAAAGCCATGATTGACCTTTTCTATGGGTAATGCTTCTGTTCTGGACAGTATAGAGCATAATTTAATATGCAGCTGATCACCAAATATCTCAAACTCAAGTAGAGAAGACTTCCTGAATTCCTTCAGTTGCTCCCTATAGCCAAGGCCCTGGGTTTAGGAGTCTCTGCTGTAGGAAACCATGGAAGGTTGATTTATAGCATCATGCAAACATTCCTTTATTCTAAAATTTGAACAGAAGTGTCTTATTCCAAATTTTGCAGTTTAGTACATGCAAGTTTTCAAGAACCCCCCCGCCCCCTCACTAATGGGTTGTGTTTGACAGAACTAAACCAGGACCGAAGAGCTCCAGAGACCAGAAGAGAAAGTCTTGTTAGGAATCAGTATTCATGTGTGAAAGCCCAGGGAGGGGTTGAGTATGTTGGGTGTGCTGTTTTTGTGGGAAGGCATGTGTGTGTGTGTGTGTGTGTGTGTGTGTGTGTGTACAAATGCAAGGCTGACTGGTGTGTGTGTGTGTGTGTGTTTGGGATGATGTCATGGCCAATCATTAACTGGGTGTTGGAGCCAAAGGACGGTCCGACTGATGGATCGATGGCCAATTAAACTCTCGTCCCTCATGGCCGGTGAAAGAGGTGCTCCTGTCTCTCTGCTCTTTCTCCGCTCTGCCCTTCCACCTCCCTCTCCTTTTCTTCCTTGCGCTTTCCCAGAGTGAGTGACAGCACGGGGGTCAAGCGGCCTCCAGTTCCGCAGTCACCTGGACCGTTGCCAGCACCCCCCCCCCCAACACAACCCCTCAGCACCCCCCACTCCCCTCCTGGGCCTCCAGCCAGAATGAGGGGCGGAGGGTCTGAGGCTGCAGTTCAGGTGTCCTTGGCCCTTCAACCAAGCCCCTGGTTCTCCTCACCCTTCAGGAAGGCCGGCGTGTCCGAGCAGACCGCCTGGACGCCGGATCATGGGTGCTGTTTAAAAGGTCTCACTCTTAGAGCCTTCTTTAGGGACCCAAAGGGGTTCTTCTATGGTATTCCTATAGAGAACCTCATTTTGTGACTGTTAGAGTGAAATCTAGCTTTGAGAGCAGAAACTTTGAAAGTTAGCGTTTTATCTGAGCTGCATTCTCCACATAAAAAGATCATTTAGTCTTAGGTTCTAGGAAATATATGTATAGAATTACGTATATGTATAGAGTTTTGAATGCAAGTGATTTAAATTAAATTGTTTAAGAAAAGTGGTTCTTTAAAGATGGTATTAAAAGGATCTTTGAGGAAACTCAAAAATATGTGTTCTGTTGATTGTGTTCTGTGGTTTCTATAGTTCTGTGGTACATGTTTAATTGTTTCTATGGTTCTATGGTAAGTGTTCTGCAGTTTCTATGGTTCTATGGTAAGTGTTCTGCAGTTTCTGTGGTTCTATGGTAAGTGTTCTGCGGATTACATGGTTCCGCAGTAAGTGTTCTGTTGTTTCTAAAGCATTGCTCCAAATAGCCATTTTTGACACATTTCTGGTTGAGCGAAGGCTTGAACTGTTAAGTTTTTATGGGGTAATTTGTCCTGATTTATCTTGTGTTTAAATGTTTAAATGAAGCTTCTCCAATGTTTTTTTGGAATTAAGTTGTATAGAACCCATTTGCGGCATTTATCAGGCGCTTTTATCCAAAGCGATTTTCAGTCCTTAACTACAGGGGACCCAGTTTTGGTGAAGGTAGGATTCGGACCCATGACCTCTTGGTCCAGAGGCAAGTATCCTACCCACTGAGCTACCTCCACCCTCAACCCATTACAGTTGAATAGAAACCATGACATCCATTTTTGTCTTTTATTTTTGAGTGCATGCTTGGAATATTTAGCACTCGACATGGATCCTGTTCCAAACTGTATAAAAGCACTCTTATGGTTCTCAAGGATTCTAATCTAAAAAACTGTGGTGGTTTCCTTATTTAAGAACACAGATCTTGAATAAGATTTACATTTTTCCCCAGAGGTTCGACAATTAAGTTCCCACAGTTATAAATACTTGAAATAATCTTTTATTTTTTACACAATTTTCCAGTCTCTGTTCATCCTTTAGTATTAAACACACTATTCTTCCTGCGTCTTTAAAACTTGTATATGAGAATGAGCTGTGTTCTGATTGGCTGTACACTGAACTTAATTCAAAGAGCTGTCCAGGCTGAAACACTTTATAGCTTCGGTGTGAGTGAATTTTATGGACTGTTGTGTTTTAAAAGAACATTAAACTCTATTATTTCTATAATATTGACTCTTAAGACCTTAAAAAGGTTCTTCTCAATGTATATACAAAAATGGCTTTATTAAATAGTTCCTTAAGGAACCAAAGGTGGTTCTTCTATGACATCCGTCCACCTTCTTTAGCTCCTTGCGTGCCTTCCGTTTACCATTCTCCAGTAATGTAATTTCCTTTTGGCCTGTTTTGGGTGTTTTGTAATGGTACAGCTGTTTCACACTCAGGCCCACAGTCTTCGAAACTTTCTTTGAAAGGAACAAGCGAGGCATTGTGAGGTCTTATGAATTTTGAACAGAGCTGGAGGTTATGCAAGGGCCCTCGGACAGAGGACCCTCCGTGCCAAGTAAATCCATCATGAGGTAATGATTTCCTCTCGGTCAATACTGGACCGCTCTCAGTAATGATCCGCGAGGTAAAGCGTCGTGCTGTGAGAAACCGCAGGCCGTCCCGCAGCCCTCCAGAGGTCAAAGAGTCTAATGGGGTTAGCGAGAGACTGAGGGCCATTTGGCCGAGGATTCTGTGCGTCACGCCAAACTCTGCAAATGCTAAATTTGCACCTCATTCTGCACAATGGATTTTTAATGAGCGCAGCCTGTGCATCCCTAATTTGAGCCTTTAAAATGCTTGTGTTGGCCGTTTTGTCAGAAGTTGACTTGCAAACTACACAAAAAAGCGGAAAATGTTGACAAGGTCGTGCCGGGCTGGGCTGGGCTGGGCTGGGCTGGGGTCGAATATTAAACGTCTCTGAGCTCTAAGGTGACCTTTTTTTATCCGTGTTCTTGGTTCCACAAGCTCTTATTGAAGCCCAGAGGAAGTGTTTATGCAGATGTTCTGTTCCATAATCTACCGAACGACATAAAAACAGGTGTAGCTCAGGAGGCAGGTTCACTTTCCTTCCGGGCCTGAGGTTTTCGGTCCAGTCCTCAAGGACCCACAGCCAGGCCACGGTTTGGTTTCCGCTCCAGACCTGACCGAACCCACTGTAGGATTCTGAGCTCAGCTGTGTTAGAACACAGCCAAACGATGGCCTGTCTGTGGATTATACGGGTCTCTGAGAGTGAACTTTTATTTGTAGTGTAGTGTAGGACATTATCAACCAGTCAGAGTGCAAGACTGTATTATTCAAGCCTATCGTGACATCAGTAGCAATAAAAGCCAGTTAAAGTGCAGGAGGCGGGAAACTAGTCAATCCCAGCACAAGAGGACACGGCTCTATCGATCTATATGTGTGATTAATAGCCAATTTCAGCATAGGGTGTGGGACAGTACCTGCCAATCATAGTGCCAGAGATTGGATAGCTAGTTCCAGTGCAGGGAAAAGACTCAGTCCTAATACAGGATCAGGAACACTATCATCCAGGGATTAGTACCCAGTCCCAGGACCAGAGATGGAACACGAGAGATGGGACTATAATGCTGGGATAAGGAAATTAACCCATTCTAGTACAGGAGATGAGACAACTAGCTAGGAGGCAGGGCTGCTAACCAATCATAATACAGGAGACTGATCTCCCAGCCAATCATAGGACAAGAGATGAGACAGGTAGCCAGTCATAGTACAGGAGACATGAGCACACTACACGCCAGTCCTAGCACAGAAGGTAAGACAATTAGTACAAGAGATTGGGGCTTCTAGACAAACAGTACAAGAGTACAAGAGTCCAGAACACTAGCCAATCAAAATACAGGAGGTGGAAGTACTACCCAATCAACATCCAGGAGATAAGATTAGTCAAACCAATGACAAAAGGCAGGACTACTGATCATAGTACAGGAGGTAAGACCACTACCCAAACATAGCACAAGAGGCCAGGACACTGGCCAATCACAGTACGACCGCTAGCAAATCAAAAATCGAGATTATTCAGCATTATTCAATCACAGAACAGGAGGCAGAATCACTAGCCAATAACAGTAGAGAGGGTAGGACCACTAGCCAATCATAGTGCAGGTGTCTGGGCAACTAGCCAGTCATGGTACCAAAGATATCACAACCAACCAAGAGGCAGCACTATTCAATCCTAATACTGGAGGTATGACCGCCAGTCAATCATGGTTCAAGCCACAGGACTTCTAGACAATCATAGACAGGCACTAGCTAATCAAAATACAGGAATGCAAGAGCACTAGCCAATCATAGTACAGAAGGCAGGACTTCTAGTTGACCATAGTAAAGAAGTACAGGAGTTAAGACAACTAGCCAATCAAATTGCAAGATGTAAGACAACTAGCCAATCATAGTACAGAAGGCAGGACTTCTAGTTGACCATAGTACAGAAGTACAGGAGGTATGACAACTAGCCAATCAAATTGCAGGATGTAAGATAACTAGCTAATCACAGTATAGGAGATAAGCTAACTAGCCAATCACAGTATATGAGATAACACAAGTAGCCAATCATAGTACAAGTGTCTGGACAACCAGCCAATCATAGTACAAGCGACAGGACTTCTAGCCAATCATTGCACAGGTGCACAGGAGATGACACTAGCCAGTCAAAATACAGGAATGCAAGAGCACTAGCCAATCAAAAGGCTGGAGATAAGATCACTAGCCAATCATCGTACAGGAGGTAAGACAACCACTAGCCAATCATAGTACAGGTGTGAGAACATCCAGCCAATCCTTGTTCAAGAGGCAGGACTTCTAGTCAATCATAGTACATGAAGCCAGAGCTCTACCCAATCAAAATGAAGGAGATAAAACAACCAGCCAATCACAGTAAAGGAGATAAAACAACTAGCCAATCACAATACAGGAGACAAAAAAGCTCTCTTTAACCATCATAGTACAGGGGAGATACTACTTAGCCAATCCTAGCAGAGGAGTCAGATTTGAACCAATCCAGCTGCAGACTGATACTACTGGCCAATCCCAGAGCAGGGGGCGTGTCCTGCCTGAAAACGGGTGTGGAGGGGAAAACAGCTCCTCCAGCTCCAGATGAGGAAAGTTGAGAGGAGAAGAGGAGAAATCTGAGAAGGAGGAATGCAGGAGAGGAAACACGTGTCTCCTTTTTTCTTTTTTCCCCTTTTCTTTTTTGCATGAGTAGTTTTTCTCTGCTCGAGCTGTGGAGGGGAGAGGTGTGGAGCAGTGTGTTGGGAGAAGTGTGTGTGTTGGGATGTGCTGGGTTTGGACAGGGCTACTGCTGCTGCTGCTGCTGCTCATGGGCTTCCCAGACTGGACTGCAGGCATCAGGCTGTGGAGGAGGGAACCGGTGAGTGGGTTCTCCAGCCTGTATACTGGGAGTACTGGTTCTAGACAGCATCCTAGACCTCCTAAACTGGTCAAAACAGCAGAGCACAAGCAAATCACATCATGCAGACAGAGTCTGCATGATGTGATCTGCTTGTGCTCTGCTGTTTTGACCAGTTTGAGAGGTCTGGGTGGCAGTCTAGAACCAGTAGAAGTTACTATGACAATTATACCTGAGCTTCTAAAATATCCAGAACCTTTTTCTGACGTGAAAAAACACTCATTATTTTGTGCATTTGTGCATCCCATGTTGGGCCCCACAGTTGCACATATTCCAGTCTCTCCTTCTGCCAGGTTACCAAGACTGGTATATGAAAATGAGCTCTGCTCTGATTGGCTGTCTTGGCATTTGTGTATTTGTGCCTCCCATAGATTTAGAACATATATTATCCTTTTTGTTTTTCTTTGATTTCTTTCATTTGCACAGTTTTGCAGCTTAAAATTCAACTGGCTGTTTTCACTGTCAAGATGGGTATATGCAAATGAGCTCTGTCCTGATTGGCTGTTGTTGCATTTGTGGATTTCTGCATCTTAAAGTGTCAATATTTGCACGTTAGACACTCCAACCTGTCTTAAAAGGAGGCTTTTTTGTTATCAAGACTGATATATGTAAATAAGCTCTGCTCTGATTGGCTGATCTGCCATTTGTGCACACTTTTGCACTCTTTTACATACTCAAAACAATCATAAATATTTTTTTTGTTGCCATTTCCCAGTTTCTCCCTTTGCCTTAGAATTAAACAGGCTGTTTTTGATACCATGCCATTAAGGATGATATATGCAAATGAGCTCTGGTCTGATTGGCTGTCTTTGCTTTTGTTCAGTTCAGGTTTAGTTATAACACCCTGACAGTGTTACACACTTTAATGTCTCTTTAGGCCTTAAAACTGAGCAAGCTGTGTTTTTGTTACCAAGACTGGTGTATGCAAATGAGCTCTGCTGTGATTGGCTATACTGTCTTTTATGCATTTGTGCATTTGTGCATCCTACTCCATGCATTTGTGTTTACATACTCCAACCTCTCTTTAGGCCTTAAAAAACTGATCAGGCTGTTTTTCTTTCCAGAGCTGATGTATGCAAATGAGCTCTGCTCTGATTGGCCATCCTGTTCTAAATTAATCCAGACTGAAATACTCTTTGTTAATTCACGGTTAACCTTTTGTTTTAAAAGGATGATGTGGAAAAACTCTTAGTTTATCATGTGCACAACATGCCGAGGATATTTGCGCATTGACTCGGAGGCTTATGATGAGGATCAAGTAATCAGGTGCATAAATGCATCCCCCAAAATACTAAAACAGTATGAAAAAATGAAATATAGAAACATTACACGGGGGAAAAGGGTCAAATTCAGTAAAGCATATACATGTGTATTCAAATAAATATACATATAATGCAAGTGGCTTACAAGAATACGTGAAGTGTAAAATGGCCCAAACTGAAATACAAGTGCATGAAATAAAAAGAGCAGCGCGGTGTAGTGGCAGTAAAGTGTGCGAGTTAAAAGCAGGGATGAAAAGAAAGGGGGAAAGGTGCTGAAGGTCCTTTGGAGGGGCGGGGGATTCTTCTCTGTCCCTTCACATGTGGGTGACAGATACTTGAGTGCTTGGCTAAAGCTTCTGAAGCGAGTGGCGACGGGGGGAAGTGAGGACGGACGGATTTGGGACGAGGTTCGGCATCTGGGAGCAGCGGCCGGGCGTCTCGCCGCCGTTTTGTTGCGTTTAGACTATGATTAGCTCTGGCTTTTGGCCTCTCTCTGATTTTTTGTCCCCTCTTGTGGTTAACCTCTTTTAGCTCTCGCTTTTTTTCCATTGAACTCTTTTTGCTCCCCACCCCCTTGTGGTTACACCCCCCCCCCCCCACACCCACACACACACCTCTGGAATTACAGACTTCTAGTCCGCTGTTATTGTTTTAGGACATTCAGAACAGTTCTAAGTCATTGAAAGGTATCTGCACTGGAGGTAAATTAAATAAACACAATAAATTAGTCATTTTTGACCAGCAAGCTCATTCAAAGCAAATATAAAGTGGCTCAAAGTAAACAGTTATTGTATTAAGTACAGTTTTAATACCTTTTTTGTGTTAATTTGAAGTGAATCTGATCTGAAAATACATTAAAATTGTCTGATTCCATGTTTTTAAAGGCTTATTTGCATTCAGAGTCAGTCACTAGACAGTTTATTAGGTACACCCAGTGTTTAATAATGTTTATCTGATCAAGGCCTCTGAAAGGACCCTCTGTGTGTTAAATTACTCTGGAGAGTCAATGAGCTGCGATCAAAAGACCCCCCTCCAATTGACCTGTCTCTTATCAGTCATCAAACTGTGCAGCCTGGAAGGCTGGAGGAGAAATTCCCATTGATAATCAACTGTCACTGAATGTAAATGAATGTTTTTC
Organism: Nannopetersius ansorgii; assembly: GCA_037974605.1. Lineage (NCBI taxonomy): Eukaryota > Metazoa > Chordata > Actinopteri > Characiformes > Alestidae > Nannopetersius > Nannopetersius ansorgii. Next base: position 16,486,920 of record JBBPDE010000017.1, on the reverse strand, counting down.
ACCTTTAAAAGCATGGAATCCTTCTATTTTGTATTTATTTAATCTGCTTTCAGAGTAGATCTACTTCACCTTTACATGCACAATGTCTTTTAAGTGTACTTAATGTAATAATACTAATATAATACAATAATATATAGTAGTGTCCAGTTTTAAAACATCCCTCATTTCTTTATATTATGCTTTGAATACTATTTTTTATCTTTGTCATACTAAAGAGATTAAATGAGAGCAAATGTTTTACTGACAGACTGCAAAGTGTCTAAAGATACAAGGAGTCTAGATAAAGGAGCTCCGCCCACTCAGCATTCAGCACCAC
>JBBPDE010000017.1:16389877-16407307 GCA_037974605.1 Nannopetersius ansorgii | reverse complement strand
CTCTTCTTCAGAAAAATAAATTCGTTGTCCCATTGATCGCGGTATTTACACGAGGGTTTTGGTTTTTTGGCAGGAGTTCCTTCCTTCTCTGTCCTGGCGTCCATCATCTGTCTGTTTTTTCTTCTTTTTTTCCCGCGTCGTCACTCATGGACTCATCATCTGATCTCACACACTAACCTCGCGACAACTGCCACCTACAGGACCTGTAGTACGCCACTGCAGGTGGCAGTTATGTAACAGAGCTCAGATTTTTTGGGGGGGGACGGTTTTTTTTTGTTTTTTTTGAATAACGCAGGTTAAAATACGGGAGCTTTACGGGAAAATACGAGGACGGCGGGAAATAAGGGTAAATTACCGGACTTTCCCGGCCAAAACTGGATACTTGACAGGTATGTAAACCATTTTCAGAACATCAAGAACAAGGAGTGAGTGAAGCTATGGTTTAAAAAATATTCTGACAAAAGGACGACTTCTCAGGCAAAATTTCATCTTCGTCTCATCAGAAATAAATCATCTTTTAATGTTGAGATTATTGAAACCTGACTGGTTTCTCCTAAACCCCCCTTTAGGAGAAATAAGGAGGAAAGGAAATCAACTGAAGACAGAAGTTCTCCTCTTTAACAACACTGTTTGACTTGACAAATTTCTGGTGGATCTGAAGATCTGCTGGTCTGAGCTGAATGAAGATCAGAGCAGTGAGAGAAAAGAGATTTGAGCTGAAGATCTTAAACTGGGATCGGGCTGAGGTTAGAGAAGCTCTTTCTCAGGAGCTGAGTTTAAGAAATGGGTGAAAATGGTCTGAATCTTATATTAATGTTAAACTGAGATCAGTTATGTTTAGGAGCAACAGACCAGACCAAAGAAGAGATCTTTATTTTAAAATATCCTTCCCTTCTGGTAGGACTGTAAGCCCCAGCCCTAATTCTGACCCGGGGTGAACCCCTGGCCTATAGAGACATTTGAGGTGATGTCATGAAAATTAAGGTGCTGGATGGGGTTGAGTTCAGGACTCTGTGTGGCCAGTCAAGTTCTTCCACACTGAACTCCTCCAGCATGTCTTTATGGAGCTCGCTTTGTTCTCTGGGACACAGTCCTGCTGGAACAGAAAAGGTTCTTCTCCAAACTGGGTTCACAGAGTTGGAGCATGGTGCTGTCTAGAGTGTCTTGGTCTGCTGGAGCATTAAGATTCTTCTTCACTGGGAGTATGGAGCCCAAACCCTGGCAAACATGTGTGTCCCAATACTTTTGTCCCTATGGTGAAATTTCATAAAGGAGACTCAAGGACATTCACACTAACGCCCCCCTCGCGGCTCAGTGGTAATACGTGGCAGAAAAGAGTCAGAAGATGCAGATGATGTTCAATATCCCAGTGTGAAAAGAAATTTGCCCACTGTTTCACTTGTGAATGAGTTAAACGGGTTTAATTGAATACAGCAATCCCTCGCTTTTTGCCGGGGTTACGTTTCAAGAGCACCCACTTATAGTAAAAAAAAAACACAGTTGTGTTTTCGTAAAAATAAATGCCTATTTTTATAGTGTAAACCCAAAATCTGCTCCCAGAACACTTTAATTTCCTTTTAACCTCAGTTTAATGCATTACCCTTAAAGAAAATGTATTCGCTTTTAATTTTACATTCCTTGCCGAGATACGCAACTCGGAATGTCGCTGGACAAAAGTATTGGGACAGCAAGGCGAGGTGAATGGTTTTCGGTGAATAACCCCTAATCTACTGGGGCTAAAAGTAAAGGGCTAAAAATGAGGACTCATTGGAAAGGTCTCCTAGAGATCTACCGAACTTTGGAGTTTAAAGTGTCTGAGTGCTTTTATCGCCGAGATATGCAACTCAGAAGGCCGCGGGACAAAAGTGTTGTGACATTGTGGCAAGGTGAGCAGGTCCCCTTGTGTGAAAACATCCAGAGAAATATATATTTATTGCCACAAAAAAGCAAAAAATGGTGGAGGAGATTTGTAGTTTCCGTGTTATTGTGGGGACCGCATACAACTATGAGTTCGGTTCTCAAAAAAAATCTGTTTGTGACTGAATCCGTGACTCCTGATCTGCTTAAAACTGGGGGATTACTATAAATGGGTTTAATGAAAAGTAAGAGTTTCCCACTGTTCACACTGTGTGCACATATGACAAACGCTCACTTTTTGCAAAGTCACTATGAAATTGTCTAGAGTGCCCTAAACCCACACAACTAGTGTTACTTCATTAAAATAAACACGTAAAAGCAGGGTTTTAATAAAACCCAGTCTCCTCCAGTGGCCTGCAGGGCTCCTCAAAAGACCTCCAGTGGAACTCCTTAACAATGAAGTGTGATGTAACATGAGACCCTCAAGTTCCAAAGTGAGGAGTGTGAGGCCCCCGAGCCCAAAAGAACACGATGGTTTGATGGCGATTAATGCACATTAACACTAAATATGCATTCAAACACAGACTCCATACACAAGAAGATGAAATTAGAGCCGAAAGAAGACGCTTAAAGGCCCAATTCGAATGCCTAAAATGTGCAAAAACGAGATTCCCTCAAAAACACCTTTTCATCTTTAGAAGGTACATTTGAGTCACCGAGAACTGGAACTGGACCCACCTAACATTACAAAGGTGGGCGGTTCAGTTAAGTTTCACTTCCTTGAGCATTTTCAAAACTGCCTTTTAATTCCACTTGAGTAGATTAGAGCTCTACTTGTGCCATTAGTATTCAGTTAAAAAGCTCCTTCTCATTCCTCCCTTCCTTACCAAACAACTCCAGTGTGCACCTGTATATATATCCAGCTATGTACATATATTCAACACCTACATACATAGCTTTATAGACACACATTTACATATTTGCATACACACGTCTACATTTATATCTTTGAATTATTTGTATAATGTACTTTTTTAAACTAAACTGTTGTTTTTACTCCACTTTCTGCCATGATCATGTGAATTTCCCTCCAGTGGGACAAATAAAGGATTATCTTATCTTATGGTCAGGGACTGGCTACACCTGTCATTCTACAGCTTTATCAGTTCGTTTTAGACCAGAAGAGTATTAAAGACAATCTAAACGTCCAGGTTCTCTTCCAATGCTGTGAATTAACAGTATTTACTCTGGAGTTTAGGCATGTGAAACTCCAGACCCACCTCAGGAAGGTGATAACTACCTACAACAGCTGCTACCCACATACCTCCATACGGGCCCGGTCTCACGTGTTTAAACGGGTATTACATTTCCCTCAACACCGCCCTTCCCCACCTCTTACCGGCTGCAGAGGGTCTACGGCCTGTTTCCGAGGCGATTTGCTGTCAGGAAGACTCATTCTGGACAGGTTTCGACGTCTTCTGCCATCCAAGACCACAGCAGCAGGTGAGCTGGAGGAGGCGTGGCTTCTGCACGCCAGAAAGTGGAAGGTGAGCTAGAGAGAGGCGTGGCCTCTGCACTCCAGCAAGTGAGAGGCAAGAGAGGGGGCGGTGCACCCACGCTCTTCCTCAGCAAACAGGTCAGGTTTAACTTTAACCCACACTACCCAAAATCAAACCTGGTAATAATTTTGGAATGACCAAAATTTAGACTAATAATTTGCCATTATTTCCATGAACATATTTTTACAGGCAGCAGTTTTAACACATTCAACTGGAAACAAACATTTGTTGTAACCGATAGTGTCCTGGATTTCCTTCAGGACCTTTTTGACATATTCCATTATTTTAACTGAAACCTGAGCTTTGGCATTGTTATCTTTTAAGAGTCTAGAACCTCATTAAGGTCAGCAAACACGTATCTAGGTATGTTGATGAGGGCTGACTTTCTTTACCTGTAAACCTATTCGCATCATGAGACCTGGGCTATAAATATGGTTCAGTAGAGCAACACTACGTCCCCAATTTTTCTTTCCATAACTTTCCTCCATAGAACCTGACCATTAATTCCTCTACACGATTTGGGAAAATATACCATTAATGAACACATTTAAATGTGTTTGAGAACAAAGACAAAAAGTGTAGCAAATAAACTAACCAGAAATTATTAGTTTATTTAGTCACAACCTGTTTGCCATAGGTTGTGACTAAATCCAATCTAAAGTTTATTTAAACGAAGAATAATAAATACCGCAACTACCACAAAACCAGACTGGACCCATGGGCAGGTAAACAGCTTTAAATATATTATAAATGTAATCATACATCATTTTGAATTATGTAGTGAAAGATTCCAAACAGAACAAGAAAACCTTCCTCTTCTTATTACCCAGAGCAAACACCACGCAAGGAGGTAGAAAATTAGAAAAATTATTCAACACATGACCTAAAAGGCACCTGGCATGAAACTCAAACTTTTAGGCTTAAACATCAACACACTAGCAATAAAGTCAAGGTCAATGCATTCAAGTGATGTAAATGAGGACAAAGGCAAAAGTGGATTTCCTCTTTTATTTTTGTACAGAAAATGAGCTTTCCATCATCCAATGGGGAACACCTGTAATAAAAAAGGAGAACATTAACTCACGGGCAGAAAACCAAAGACAAGAGCATAAACTAAAGCGCTTTACATTAATAACACCCTTCTCAGACAAATGCCTCAAAATCTTCAAGAAAAAGGGACGTTCTCCTCCAAAGCACTGAAGTCAGAAACACAGAACGTGCGCTGACCCAGACGCCCTGGAGAGAGAGACCGCCTCGTTCCGACTAGTCATCGTATCATCACTGAAGGGGATGTGGACTCAGGCCAGCATGTTCTAAAGGGTCTGGAAGTACAGTCTTCCCTTTTTAAAATCTAGAGGTCCTTTGCACTGCATGAGGATTTCAAAGAACGAATCAGAAATAACTTTAGTTTTTGTTTTAGTCATGAGGTTGTGCTATAATAGCCACGATATACAGAACTTTGAGTACATTTCAATTTCTTCATCCAACCATTTCTTATTGAGTAAGTGCTTATTTTCTTACAGGTTCTTAAAGTGATGTGAAACAGTTAATTGGAGAGAAACTGGTTTATTTTCATTGTTGGTCATTAGAACCAAAGGGCACCTAAATAATAATCACCGTTTGCTAAAGTAAACCACTAGTGAACCCAGACATGTCTGTTTTTATATAAAGGCTGAAAATGGTATTAACAGTGTTGAAGCTAATGAAAAGGTTTTTATTTAGGGACTATTTTTGCCTCAAAGCCTGGCATTTAACCCATTTTAGATCAAATACTACATCAAAATTATGCCATCTAGCAGCATATTCACACTCATTTAGTTTAATAACTATGATACTGCATTTACGTGTAACTTCAGATTCCATTACTTTATATAATAGATCATTTCACACAAAACCTACCATGAACCGTCTACAGGTTTACCACTAAATAAATGGCAGAAATAGTGAAAAACTAGGGAAATCTCCCTTTTAAACAAGGATTCAATCTCAGCTGCAAGGGACCAGATTTTAGTGCCAACCATTCCAAGACCAATTAATTTACATTTACGGCATTTAGCAGACGCTTTTATCCAAAGCAACTTCCATTCCCTACCTACAGGGGGCAGCCTTCCTGGAGCAACTTGGGGTTAAGGGTCTTGCTCAGGGACCCAGTGGTGGTGCTGAAGGTAGGATTCGAACCCGTGACCACATGGTCCGGAGGTAAGTATCCTACCCACTGAGCTACCTCCACCCTACAATTCTTCACACGAGAACAATTAATTATGCTATTAAAAGCTGCACTGGACCTTTTTCCGAGAGTTTAAGATTCCTAAAGTGTCTCCGCTGAGGCTGCACCCTGTTTTATCCCTCTTACCCTTTATGCAGTAGGTACAGGGGCTCCCTGTGGCATGACTGGGACCTCGGGCTTGGTCCCCTTCTGTTCCGACACGGGGGTGGTGGGGAGGACCTCGTCCTTGGGCTCCACGATGCTGACGTGGTCGGGCAGAGGCTTCTTGGGGCCAATCTTGCCACTGGGGTCCCAGGGAAGCATGATCTTAACCTTGATGCCAAGCACACCTGGACACAAACGGGTGACTATGAGACGAAAAATTCTTTAACACCACCAAGTATGTTTCAACATGTAAGAAACAACCATTCAAAGAAAGACTGATGACTTCAGTCCAGCTCCAAACACCTCAGTCAGGTAAAGAGCTGCATTATGTTTAATTCAAGTCCCTTTGAAGCAAGTTGACTGTCGCCTTCAGATTCATATATTGTGATTTTATACAGTTATATTGTACACGTTTACACTTAGTGTTCAGACTGTTATTGTCTATTGTCATTTTTTTTGCACTTTGTTCAGTATTGTACCTGCCTCCTGTGCAATAATTATTGCGCAATACTACCATTCTGAAGGTTTAAAGACACTTAAATTACTGCACATTGTTGTCTGTTTGTATTGTACTTTGTTGAATATTATATGTTTCACTGTGGTCTGTGGGTAAGCGTCTCATCACACTATGTATGCATTCATAGTTATCCTGAACCTTAATTTCCTCTCTTCTTTAATTGTAAAAACTTCAGCCTCTGGATTAATCTGGATTTCAGTCATTCAGTTCCACCCTTCTCAGACAAATGCCTCTATGTCTTCAACCGAAAGGAACTGCCTGCTCTGAGGACCTGAAGTCAGAACCACAGAACGTGATCCACGACACAGAATCCTCAGAGACGAGACGCTGTCCTGTTCCGACTCGTCATCGTATCATCACTGAAGGGGAGAGGATCACTGAAAGATTCATTTCAGGTAGAAATCAAGCCATTTCAGCCCTACACTTGACTCTGCGCAGTCTGTCTGGTGAAGAGGACATTTTTGGGTAAATTAACCTGCAGTGGGTCGAGATGTAAAACACTCCGATCACGTGGAATTACAGAAATGCTAGTTTGCTGGTTAGGAGGTCATGTAGATCTTTAGGAAATAAACATATGTTTATGCCTCTCAGTGCAACTTCCAACTACATGCTGGAATTTCCGAGGTTCCTTTGTCTTACCTGCCTGGACAATCTCATGCTTCAGCAGATGCAAAAAAAAAAAACCTGACTCACTGTGTTTATTAGGAAAAGGAAGGAAAAACGTTGTTTCCTAAGGGGCCCAAAATCATGTAAAACTAAATATTTTAATACATGTAATGAAGATTTAGATGGAAGTCACGGTCAATTCCTCTTATTTTTTAATACAACACACATGCATACTAATACAAAAACATGACATCACTCTTGATGTCATATCTACATATATCCACTCAGTCTATTGCATCATAGCCCTGTCCACGCACAGTGTTAAAGACTCTACTGCTTTCTGAAAAAAGGCAAAAAACTGGGCAGCCAATCAGAACAGAGGCCATTAACAGATCAGTCTTGGTGTTTATCGATGGGACGAGGTTAAATCACATTATAAATGGACCTTGAGAGAGGACATATAGAATTCAGGAAATGGATCTTTTTTATGCAATAATTGTTCAAGTACGTTTGGACCTCATCAAGTCTGTTAATTAAAATGTGATGAAGTTTTTCATGAGACCTAGGCCTCACACGGATCTCACTCACCCTGTCGGAGCAGGACGTGGCGGACAGCGGTGTCGACGTAGTAGTTGACTGGATCTCCGCTGTGGATCATCAGACCATCCACGAACTTCATGGACTTGGCCCTCTGACCCCTCAGCTTTCCAGAGACGACCACCTCGCAGCCCTTGGCCCCGCTCTCCATGATAAAGCGCAGGACACCATAACAGGCCCTGAGGAGACAAAAGTCAAACTCTTTTAAAAAAAAATCAATTTAACCCAGTCAGACGCCATCCTGGTAGTTTTCACTCTTCTCAGACAAATGCCTCGATGTCTTCAACCGAAAGGAACAGTCCGCGCTGAGGGCCTAAAGTCAGATGCACAGAACGTGACACCTGACCCGGAACTCTCAGACGAGACCTGCACCGTTCCGACTCGTCATCGTATCATCACTGAAGGACACTCGTTTAAAAAATAAAGGCTCCCAGAACAGTCTTGACCAGGTGTTCTCAGATAGGCCCAATTATTTCCCAACCCAATCCAATACAGGAAGACTTTTGTGCCTTTTTAAAATAGAACACTGCAGATGCAAAAAACTCAGGCACCTCCATTTAAAGGGCAGGATAAAGGTCTCTCCTAGAACTGCTCATCCCAATCAAGAACCATTCAGGAACCTTTTAAGTGTGTATCATAGGAGGTAGGTGTAGAACTTGAACTCCATGATGAACCCACACTCAGAAGTAAACAGAGAACAGTATTACAGATAATCTGCTCACCTACGGACAGCCAAGCCCCCGAGAAGCTTGTAGCGGAGAGACTCTGCCTGGGCGATGGCACACAGTCCTCTGGTGGCAACCTTCTCAGCGTAGAGCTAAAAAAGTAACAGGAGGAACAGGTTTGGTTTAGTAGTAGTTTAATGCCATATCAAGAATGGTTATTTCATGGCACAACGGTGTAAAACTATAGTTATTTTAGAACCAGAGACTTAAACAGTTCTATTTCATAGGACTAGATGTTTATATTCCCAATTGCATACTTTGTGGGATGGTCAACTGCATAACACTGCCTTTCTGGGTCATCAATAAACAAAAAACAAATAATCTCAGACCCTTGAAATCAATATTTGATCTTGAAAATTCCAAATTGTTACGTGATGGTACATTAAAAACATCGTTCAGAATATTCTGGCAGTAAACTCACTGCCTTGAGTCAGAAATAAACATGTCTCACTGACAAGGCCATCCTACAAAACTGACCTGACAGGGGCTCTTCACTTAAAAAAGAAAAAAGAAAACCACCATCTCTGTCTGGCAGCATGGCTGAAGAGCATTTTAAAGTGTGGAGCTTGGTGACAGCATAGAAAGCAATAAGGTCTTCAGAATATAGTGTCACAGCACTGATACTGAACACAGTGTTTTACCACAAAGAGTTTCATTTAAACTGTGTCTCGTGACTAATCAACAACCCAGAGGACCAGGTGGGTTGCGGAACCCATGTGTTTACAAGGGAAAATGTAGTTGAGGCGTTCAATAAACAAAATATGACAATCCATGTAATGTTCTATTCACACAGAACTGCATCCAAGGATTAAAAAATGTTTCCAGGCACATATTTTAGGCACATTTAAACAAATCAAGGGGAAAAGGAGACTTTAAAAACGTAATTCTCATAGATGTTTGGTTTGACCCGAAAAAAAAGAGAAAATTCACATGAAAACAATGACAGAAAGCAGAAAGTGTCAGTGCACTGTGAATTAAAAAAGCTCCAATATCCACAAATGTGTTTACGAAGACCACATAGCTCATCTACAGAATTTCTAGAGCAACTGCTTTTAAGGTGTGAAATAGTCCAAATAAAACTGAACATAAAGCTCATTTTCATTCAAACAGTTTTAGTTTAACAGCTGATGGAAACAGTGTGATTTAAGCATTTTGGAATACTTTAATTTGACAGCTGGATGGAAACTTGGCTGCAGAAATATTGTCATCACTCACCTCCACACTGCCCTCTGGGAACCCAAACCTCTTCTGGACGACCGCAGTCAGCTCCCTGATGCGCCGGCCCTTCTCTCCCAGGACGTTCTGGGTCCTGCACAGTTACATCAGTTTGTAATTTCATATTTATGCACTTCAACATTAAGACTACTGCTCATTAATGAGAAGTTACTCAGTTCAGTTATAGTCCCATTTAAACCGTACCTGGTGGCTAGGATGATGATTTCTGTTCTTGTTGGTGTAACTCGGACCTCCACGCCGGAATACCCATCCTCGGCCAGCTCTCGAGTCAGAAACTCGTTCAGCTCAGCTTTGAAGATGCCGTCAGAGACAAACTGAAGGGAACACACCACAAAACATCACAAACCTGCAGGAAACGGCTATTAAAATGGGTTATAAGTCACTTTGAGCCAAATATGAGACGGTGGCAACAGGACATAGATGCAATGAATGACATTTACAAAGAACACATAAAGGCATTTAATGGTTGAGAGGTTTTCTAGAGCTGTCAGTTTATATGACGCACCAGAAGTGCCACATTCTGAAAAAATATGAACCATACTTGTAAAACAATCTATTGCAAAATATTCACATCCAAATGTACATTTCTACACATTAATGTGAATAACTAGTTATATTAAGTATGTACTTTAATTTTAGTCAATTACATTCAGCAACATTTGTGCTTTCATTAGAGTTTATTGGTGACAGTTCCTGGGCTGCTCTGAAAGCAGTCATATTTTAGACCAAGAATTAAAAAGCAGAGCCCAATAACAGTCAGCTCACATGGCACTGTTGATGAGCTAGACCAACATTTCTGTAGGAAGTTCAGATCTTCAATTTCTAACTTCTAGGACTTCAAGCCGTTTCTTCTACTCAATTATCTATTTTTAGAGACATTTAACATCACTCACTTTTTAAACCACTGTAACTGCTTATTGTAAACAGTCAGGTTATATATATATATATATATATATATATATATATATATATAAAGTTTTAAGGCAAAAACATTTATGGACAGCATAATAACAGTCTATCCCAGTGCTGAGAGAGTCTGGATGAGCTAGATGATCAACAACAGTTCTGTTGTGATATATCTTCCACTTTGGCATATTATCAGGCCTTATCCAGGAACTCTGTTCTACTTTAATGTCTACTTTAGAGCAGCAAGATCAAACAGATTTAACATCCTTCAACCAATTTCTATGGAAAGGCACTTTCTTTTAATCCGCTATCGACTCTAAACAGAGAGATTATATTTTAGACCAAGATTTAGAAGGGAGAGCCCAATAACAGCCCATTCATTTGCTGAGAGATGCTGGATGAGCTACATCAGCAGCCAATCTATGGGACACTCAGATTTTGTAGTATGGGTTACTTTAGCACATTCTGGAATCCAAGGTGTTTCTTAAGAAAGACACTTATTTTTATTGCAGTAATGTTAACGTAGTTTAAACACTGGTCTCTGGAAAACTTGCAGTATTGAGCATTCAACACCTTCAACATGACAGTTACAGGCCGAGGAGCAGCACGAGTGGGTAAGAGACAGATTTAACACCACTAAGAGTACTAGAAACAATTTCAAGTCTTTATTTTTATCAGAAGAGTAAGAAGGACCAGTCTGCTAGCTTAGCTTATCTGTGCATTAAAATTTCCTCCACTTTACTCACACCCCTGCGTCATATTAGAAAAAAAATTAGACCCCTGAGGGCCAGAACGTACTGAATAATGGTAAAACGAAGGAGTAAATCCGTGTTTTAATCAACACCTCCGGCCCGGCTCGTGAGTTCAGACCCGCCATGAACCTCGAACAGAAACATCCTCCTCAATCCGCACCAAAACCCCCTCACCGACACCCCACAAACGCCTCGACCCGCACCTAAACAAGTCCTCTCTACTATCCGGCCAGTATTGGGCCAAGATTCTCCTCCGTTCCCTTGAAAACGGGGATTAAACCCCCTCACCTTCCTCTTCTTAGAGATCTGGACCGCCATCTTGCCGTAGGCCTCAGACAGGAAAGGACCGCTTAGGAAGGCGGAAATTCTTAAATGACAACACAGCACTTCCGCTCCCATGCTCCCGGCTGCTGGTAGTTGTAGTTTATAGTGTTTATTTTTTTGTAATTATAGTTTTTGTATCTTTTAAAAAAGGTTTAATTAATATACTTGTATTAGATCAGTATATTATAAAATATATAAAACCTTTATGTTTTTAGCCACACATACAAGATTTAGTAACAGAATTTTTGTCTGTATGTTTTTAGTTATAGATTATTGGCTTCATATAATTAGTTACACATATTTCTTTATTGTATTTTTACAGATTTTTTTGTCTGTAGATTTGTAGTCACATCTCTTATTTATAGTAACAGATTTTGGCTGTATATTTTTTTGTTATAGTTTTCTGCCTATAATTTTAGGTATAGTGTTTATGGCTGTATATTTTTAGTTATAATTTTTTATGGGTTTTTAGTAATCCTTTTTTTGTCTATAATTATAGGTATAGTGTTTTTGTTTGTATATTTTTAGTTACAGATTTTTGTCTATTTTTAGTAATGGATATTTGTCTGTATTTTTTGTTATAGATTTCTGTATATTTTTAATTATATATTTTTTGTCTATATTTTAGTTATATGTTTTTAACTGCAGATGTTTTGTTACAAATGATTATTATCTTTATTTTTAGTAATAGGTTTTGGTTGCATATTTTTAGTTACAGATTTTTGATTTTGGCTTTATACTTTAAGTTTTTATTATATATATATTTAGTTGTATCTTTGGGGGAGCTTTAAGAAAATTTAGTTCCAAGCAGGACTGGCAAGGTGAGTTTAAGTAGTGTTATGGCAAACATCAGATTATCTAGTTAAAAACAGTCAGGAACAGAAATGTCTGTCCCAGCCTGAGCTGTCCTGAGAGCAGCAGAGGGAGCTGTCATTTTACAGCACAGGAGATTAATGGAACTCCTTCATTAAACCTCTGAAGATCAACCAACACAGGACAAAACTACAGCCTGAACATTTTAGAATAGAATTCTTAAGTTATACTTAACAATATAGTTTATACAGGTCTTACATTTTTCATCCATCTGAGTTTTAAGAATTCAGCCAAAGCCACAAGAGTAAAATCACATCAAAACATTTAATTATAATTATAATATATACAGTAACATTTCATACTTAACATTTTGTTTCTGCATCTTTTTAAACATTTATTGTACATCTGTAAAAGCTTACAGGAAATTAAAATAAAAAACAAAGTCCCTGGTCACCGAAATTTTTGAATTTCTCTAGTATTCCTACCTTTACCTTTTTTGTTTAATAGTGCATTACAGACATTACAGAAAACACCACCTCTACTATAAATATTTTTTAGTTTACTAGTTTAATAGTTTAGTTTAATAGTTTAATATATAGTTTTTGATTTTTCACCCACTATCAAATTATACTATGTTACAAACAGAAATAAAATTGGAAACAACTTGGTCAAAGGCTTCCAAGTCAGCTTGGTGTGTAAAACTTCAGATCTCAAAGAGGAACAAAATTTAAATGTCTATAATAAACATCTTAGGAACTAGGATTACACCATATATATATATCTGTTAATCGGGATATGGTTTTATGGCTAAAAGCTACAAGTTACTACCGTTAGTAGTTGTAGTTTATTTAGTATTACAATGTGACAGATATATATACAGTAATTCAAAAGATGGACACAAAATAGTTGGTTTGGTGTCCAGTGAAGTTTATGATATTACATTAAGCATATTAAGTAATTTAATGTGCTTTAAAGGAAGCAAAAAATGTGAATAAATCAAGAAGCATAAAAGAATAAAATAAAAATAAAAGAATAAAATATATAAACTAAAACTGTAGCGAAGTCCAACACATTTACAGTAATTCAGAGGCTGCTTCTACACAGGTGAGGTCAGGGTTTGACAAGGGCAACCAAACCTGAGGTTCATCAAATGGACACATCAGTTCTGTTCTCTCACATTTGGGCCTGGAAATGTGGCAGTCTGTGTCACTGATGGCGTACACTCCAACAGAGCCGTCCTCGAAACCGACAAACACACACATCTCTTCAGAAAGGGTCAGAGCAGAAGGTGTTCCACAGAGATAGAACTTGCCCACTCTCTGCCCATCTGTTACACGTATGGCAACCAAGATCTGCTTATTGTGAAGGTCACAAGAGCGATTCTGACACCTCGCTGAAGGGTTGCAGATATAGGCCACGTATTTACCACAAATGTCTACAAGCGGTTGCTGGACCGGCCCTTCTGTCTTCAAGGAGCACAGTTTGCCATGGTAGACGTCTAGGACGTTTATCTCGGCTTCAGCTCCAGCAGCGATCCCATAATGTCCATCGGATGAGAACTTAAACAGCTGTGTGTCACACTCGAAAGACTCTGGGAACTGGAACTGGTGGCAAACTGTTTCTTCCGTTACCCTCCATGAATACAGCTCTCCTGCAATGGTAATCAGAACAACGTAGTCTGGATGTTCTGACAATGGGACAAAGGCAACAACTTCCGACCACTCAGAACCGGAGAACCGTCTGCTGATGTGACCAGACCAGAGACTGACAGCCAGGAGATCTCCTTTGTTGATGCCCAGAAGGAAAGTGCTCTCTGGTGAGATGACAGCATCTCTGAGCTTATGATGGACGCTACAAACCACATGTCCACTGCACAACTTCCACACCCGTGATAAGCCCGTTTCTGAAAGTGTCACAGCAAAGTTGCCTTTTGGAGTTAACAGCACACGAGATGCTTGACTGCCCTGGATTCTGTGAGCGTTCTCGTTTGTATGTGTGTTCCACACATAAACGTCACCAGAAGCAATGGTCACAAAGTGTGTGCCATCAGCTGAAAGAGCCATGGTCTCCACTGGACCATGGTGAAGGAAGCAGCTCTCCTGTTTCCCATTTAACATAGTCCACCTCCTCACTATCTCAGACCTATCCGTTGCATAGAAGTGTTCCCCATGCGCTTCCACCACAATTTTAACCACTTTCTCACCAGATTTTGGCGTGGAGGCTGCCACCGAAACAAGATCCCAGTCCCAATTCACAACGCTTGTGCTTGTGATGGCTGTAAGGTAAGGAAAGTCCTTAAGCTTGATAAGTTTGAAAGATTGGCTGTCTCCGGTGTCAAGGCTTAACACACATTGACCTGAGACCCAGTTCCAGACCAAAAGAAGGCAATCCCTCATCAAAGCAACAATGAAGTGCTCTTCAGGATCAAGAACTGCTTGCACAAATGTTTTGCCCCTCGGCGCACTTAACTGGGCTTCCACATCTAACAAAAGTGAGGCAATCATTTGGATCTGTTGCCGTTTACAGATAAGCAAAAGGTTGCTCTCAGAGTGGTCTGTGTTTAACACTTCCTCCTTGGTACAGTTCAGGCTCTCTATAACGAGCACTGGGTTGGCAATCGTCTTAAGATCCCATACAAACACACTTCCTGTGCTGTCAACACATGTTATTGTCTTTACATTCTCATGGAGGATAAGATCAAACAAAGACATTCCTGTTGGACACTTGAAAGAGGCCAGTGGATGGCCACTTTGGGAGTCAAACATACTCACAGTTCCCTCGTTCTGACCACAGCAAACCATGTGGGCTTCCTCAAAACATGACATACATGTTACACCAGAGGGGCATTGCAGTGGGTCAACTTCTATTCCCCCAGCAAACACACTGATAGAACTCCTTCCCTCAAATAATACAAATATCTTGCCGTTGGACACCAAGATCCCACCAATGGTGACAACATCCCTTTGGCCTGTTTCTCTGTGTTGGGTCTGAAGTTCTTGAAGGTATGAGGAAGCATTAATGTCCCACACTAGGAGCTGACCACTCTGAGTGGAGAGCAGGACGACATTTGCAGAGCAGCTCACATCTGCAAACTGTAATTCTGAGGATTGGGAGAGTCTGAATCCTTCTGAATCACTTCCATTCCAGACCGAAGCAGAACCATTGTCCTGAATTACTACCACAGACCCGCACTGAGATACAGCTGCCATTATTATTGGAGATACCTCAGCTGCTGGAAGTACCCAATGAGTCGCAGGCACAGAAGGTGTGGGGAGTAATAGTGTGTCCAGCCCAATGTTTCTAATCGTACTTTCATGTCTTGCCTGGTTGACGAGCCCCTCTAACTCAGGGAAAACATTTATGAAGGGGAACAGCCTGGCCTGTGTTATCGATGCTAAGTCTGCAATCGAGTCATTTGGCCAACAGGTCGAGGTTTTCAGGATAGTTAGGAGAAGTCTCAGTTCCCTAGGAAACACTCTCTGGGATGTCTTCTCCAGCCAAAATACCAGCTCCTGCACCAGGCTTGCTTGGAACATCGTGTGTAGGAACTCGTGGGAGACCATCAGGTGGCCAAGCGCCTCAGTGTTGCCACTATGCATTAGATGGAAAGGCAGCTCCAGTAGTTTTCTCACATTAAGGTGCTTACACTTGAATGAGCTGGAGGTGGGGAGATTGGACGTAGGGGGTCGAAACATCCAAGGTTGACCAGGAACTTGCCTGTCAGTATACATCTTCTTTGTAAAACTCGTGGTGATTAGTGGCTTGGTTGTGCCACATGCCCATCGGCCACTAAAATAGTCTGCCATCAAGGAATGCATGTTCTCTCGCTTGTTTGATGACAAACTCCGCCCATGGATGACCAAATTAAAATGCCTGCTAACCCAGGACAATGTTTTCGTGCCTGACGTGTTCCTTACCATCAGAAACCCCTTCAGGTCTAGCAGAAGCATCTCCACCACAACTTCTGGAACCCTTAATTTATATCGCACTGCATCCTTCACTGGGAGGAAAGCTAAGAGAACCTCATCATCACAAGATAGAACATCAGTCAGCTCAGCTTCTGTCAAACCATGCCTGGACAGAGTGAGATACTGCAGAGTTTTCCTGACCAACACTTCACCGTGTTTTTCCTCAAGGTGACCTAAAAACCGAGTGATGTTTGCATGGACCCCTGGGACCAATGTGTTGGGAGTAACCTCTGATTCTGAGCTCCAGCCACACACTTGTCTGTGCAGGAGCTCCACAAACAAGGGGAGAGAACATTTCTTGAAGGCTTGATTTACATACATCTGCTGACCTGATGTTATCCTCCTGTTGGCTGCCAAGAGTAGAGTTGTCAGCATCTGGTTGCAGTTTTTACTGTTTAACGGCTTTAGCTCATAGAACAAGGAAGAGTCTCTGTAATGTGTCTTGATTGCTGAGAGAAGCCCTGCCTTTGTTGGTGCTGAAGAGATGAAAAGCTTCACATTAGAGGGTAAAATCTTGGGAAGCCAGGTTAAGTCTAAAGGTCTGTTGAGATTAGGCATTTGGTCAAGTCCATCTATAATAAGGATTAGAGGATGCGAGGACAAAGAGCTTGTGGTCAGAAGATTGTTAAATGTGTCTTTCAGCTCAAATATGTCTTTGGGACAGATGCTGTAAGGCTGCTGGTAGCTTAAAGCTAGCTGATGGCATATGCTGGTGAGTAATTGTTTCAGGGAGCTGTTATAGTCCACAAATTGCACAATAACCACTGGGTCCCTGTCCTTCATCCATGATTTTACCTGAAAGAGAAGATATCTTATTACTTATAAAGAATTTATAAAACTGAAAATACATGCTCTGTTGCACAGCCACTGCTGGTAGGTTAGACAGGCTTTGCAGAAGATGACTCCTGATCTGTCTAAAAGGTGAACCCAAGGGATGAATAGTGAACAAAAGTGGTAATTATTATGCTTTTTTTTTTTTAGTTTCATTTTTAAGTTTCATTTTTTAGTTTAGTTTAGTTTAACATGACCAGTCGATTGACTATTATGACTTACTTGATCAGTTGACGGTTATAATAATAATAATAATAATAATAATAATAATAATAATAATAATAATAATAATAATAATGATAATTAGTGGTGGGCATAGATTCATTGTTTTAATCTAAATAAATCTTGGAATTAATCTAGATTAATCT
>JBBPDE010000017.1:16224874-16237564 GCA_037974605.1 Nannopetersius ansorgii | reverse complement strand
GGGAGACTGTCCCCTGTAGGTAGGGAATGGAAGTCGCTTTGGATAAAAGCGTCTGATAAATGCCGTAAATGTAATGTTAATCCCTATCCTTCTTTGTATGTTACATACGTAGTATGTATGTGTGGGTGTAAATGGCCACAGGTGTATCTAACCCCACCTAGAGGAAAGCCAGAAGACTAAAGGGCAAACAGACCTTGCAGCAGAGATGTTCACAAGTCGTTTTTACCGGGTCCAAGTCAAGTCTCAAGTCTTTGAGCTTGCAATGTTTACAAATGCCAACTCTAAATGTGGGCTGTTTGAGGTGTAAATGTTGAGCTCTAAATGTTTAGAAGATATGCTAATTAGCCACGCCCCGTGATTACAATTGGCTGTTTCTTAGCAGGGGGCGGGGCTTCACCACGGACAAAAGTAATGGGACGCCGGGGGGAGGTGAGCGGTTTTCGGGTTGTTGGAAAGAGTGTGAGATATAAATAAATAATACCATGAAATGAACATGGTTTACGAGTTTTAGTCACCAGAAGTGACCAACCAGGGAACACAAGGGGCAACAGGAAAAGGCTGCTACAGTTTAAATTAAACTTTAATGATTTAAATCTTGTATACAATGAGTGGTTCACTGGTTACAACATTTTATGTTTATCATTTGTCAGGAAGCAGATTTGTATCATTTGGAAAGTACCAGGGAGCTCTGATGGAATAAACTGTTATCAGTTACCTGAAGAAGTGGGGGTTAAGTGAAGTGAAGTGAAAGTGACCATTAAAAGCACTAAACGCTAATTTCTTACTATTGATAAATTTTGTGAGGCGTTGTAACCTATGACCTGACCTGACCTGACCCAGACAAGCGAGTATAGATGCATCGCAGTGATTTAAAACATAAGCTTTTCTACTTTTGCTGTAAAGGATGTCACAGCAGGCCTGTGATGTACAGTACTGTGCAAAAGTCTTGAGCCACCTCTCATTTCTTCACATTTCACTTCCTTTGTAGTTTTAATGTGTTTTTTAGGAACAGTTCTCCAGGCTTCCTGAAGGACCTTCAGAGCCTCTCATTTCCAGTCCTGTCCCTGAACCTGAGCAGTTTCAGAGGAATGTCTCTGTTGGTTAAGACACACAGTGACCTACGTATGAATCCTTCAAGCAGAACAAAGAGCCTCTAACTGAAGTCCTGAACCAGTGAAGAACCAGGAGCAGATGATTCCAGTTGATCAGGCGGTGATCAGTATACTGGTGGTGCTGAATGCTGAGTACGACAAAGATAAGACAGTTTGACAGACAGAAAATAGTATTTTTGAACCAACAAAAGGAATTACAGCAAAATATAAAGAAATCAGGTGGATCAAGACGTTTGCACAGTATTGTATAACAGCAGATTTACAGCAATAAAGTTTGAATAAAATTAGAATCCAAATTCAATTTCTAATATAAATTCTGTATAATAGATACTCAACTGAAGTTTTAATAGAATTAATAGCTTTGATAAAAATGATTTCCATAGTGTTCAAAAATTCTATTAAATCCAAAATTGTTATCTAGGATGACGTTCTAGATTATGAATATATACTAAATTAACATCTAGAATGAAATTCTATAGTAATTTATACTTAGAATGAACTAATATAATTAATATCTAGGATTTCTAGAATGGAAACATTAGATAATTAATATCTAGAATGAAATTCTAATTTCAATATGTTCATATAATTCCTGTCTATGATAAAGCTTTGACAAAATCGAATATCTAGGATGACGTTATAATTAAAGAAATATCTAGAACGGAATTCTAATGTAATTAATGCCTAGGATTAAATTTTACTCAAATAAATATCTAGAAATGCAAAAATGAATATGAAATAAAACTGAAAATCCAGATTGGAGTTTGGAGTCACTCTGGACTTTGCATGACACCGGCTTTGCTCAACTCGGTCCTCCTCTTTAATTCCTCCTCCGTTTATCTCCTCCGTTCGCAGTCTTCAATCAGCAGCTCCTCTGCGTCTGTCACAGCCTTCCCCCGACAGATTAAATGTGATGTTTTCAAATCGAGCGCCGGCTCATTTTTGTGCCTTTGCCTCACATATTTCATAACACAGTGTTTGAAAAATAATAAAGATATTAAATCTGCGCGATAAAACAAAATTACTTACCGAGGCCCTGCAATTTTAATGTATTCCGCTTTATTTTTGTATTCATTGAAATGTGCTTTTCCAATTTTGCCCCGGCCCGTCACCGCGGAGCGACGTTTCCCTCGATGCCGCGAGTCACTCGGATATAATTCGGGTCCCTCTATCCCAACTCGTTGATTTGCATGTATTAGTGTGTCCTTGTGCTTTTGCACGTGTGTGTATTGATTAAAGTGGAACCAATTTATTCATGATGTAGACCAGCTATTTGCTCCTGAGAGGCCTCGGAGATCCCGCAGTTTACAACTAATCTATTCCAAGAAAAATGACTCTCCGCAAACATATACAGCGATTAATAAACACCAATTAGAGAGCAACTATCACCAATCATACATCATAAACTGCTGCCAAACCCTCTCCTAAGCAAACTCGACATCTCAGTTCGGTCCATAAAACTCGTGTGCATCTCAGTCTTCAACCACCGAGACAAATACAAGCAGATCTTTTTATTTAATCTGGAATTAAAAGCCTTCAGGAGAAGCTGTGATACACTTCTGCCAAAATATTCCACAGGTTGGTTTCCCTGACAGGGATAAAGGCTAGACTTAGACTTGTGTTCCTACTATTGGAGAAGTTCACTTCGCTTTTAAACTGAGGGCAGCATGGTTCCCCCTCACAGTGAGAAGGTCCTGGGTTCAAGTCCAGGTCCTTTGGGTTTCCTCTAGGAGCTCTGACTTCTTCACTTACACCAGAAAGTTTTACATCAGATGGACTGGAGATGTGACTTTTACTGTCCTGTTAATGACAGCCGACCTGTCCAGGGTGTTTCTCCACCTTTCACCCTGTGAGCACTGGGATAGGCTCCAGCATGACCCAGGCTGGGACAAGCAGCTCAGGAAATGAATAATGAACTTTCAGTAGGAGTTCAAGCCTTAAAAAAGTAAATCTATCACATATTCTGTGCTCTGTCCTGTTTGCTGTGTGTGTACAGCAATGCCTCAGTTTTACACGGATCAGCATTCGCGGATTCAGTCTAACGCTGATTTTTTTTCCTGAGAACCGAACTGTATTGCCGCCACCAGTCCAGCGGTGGCAGTAATACATTGAAAAGTTGTCAACTGCCATAAAAAGAAGAAGAAGAAGCTGCTGCAGCATGTAGCATGACTGCTCCGTGTCTTGTCCTCGTATTTTAGTGTTTTAACGCGCCCCCCACACACACAGTTATCTCAGTTTATTTAGTATTAGTAAGTCTAAACATGTGGCTAGAGAGAGTCATTTCAACCTTTCTTTTGTGTACGAATATTTGCGTGCTGCTAATGCTAACCATTAATGCTAATGTCTTTTAAGCAATAAAGTTTTGATTATTTATTTACCTTTACATTTACTTTAAGTGTAATGCACGAAACTGAGTTTAAAATGAAATTAATTGTTCTGGGAGCAGATTTGTGGGCATATTTAGGGTTTACACTATAAAAATAGGCATTTTTAGGCATACTTTTACCAAAACACAACAACGCTGTTTTTCACTATACACGGGTGTTCTTTTAACGTAAAAGCTTTACTGTATATAGTAGAAATTACAAAAACCTACTACTTGACTTTATGTACAATACCCCACAGTGAAAATGTCGATTTTTTTAAAAACATTATCTCTTTAATGGTTTCCAATTATCTTAAATGTAAAAATAGGACGTAATGTCAGACAAGGAGAACATGAGAAAACATGTAACGGTTTTTCAGTGATTGCTGAGGAGAAAGTTTGGCCCACTCTTCTTTGTGTCATTTTGTTCATTCGGAGCTTCCAAGCTGCAGCTCAGTGGGGTTTAGCTCATTTCAGTGGCATTGTTTCTTCAGAGTCATTCACATGCTCTTGTGCTTCTGATTGATGTCTTGGTGCATAATCTTGTCACACTTGAGCTTCAGGTAATGGACTGATAACCAGGCATTTTCCCACAGGTAAAGAGCAGATTGCCCAGGCCCTGAAACAATCAAGTGTCCCTACATCAGACTACCATTGCCTTGTGTGCTTGGAATGTTCTTTTGTAGTTTTGCTGCCTTAGCTTTACGCCGGGACCCGTCTTTCAAAACGTTCCACCTTTCACTCATGCTGGAATCTTCTAGCCTGAAGTTCCTTATATGCTCTGTTGTGATTGCCTGTTGCCACTGTTCTCTTGGCAGGCCACTCCTGGTAAGATTCACTACTGCTTGTATAACTTTACATGCAGGGCATCATGAGGCTCCAAAGAAAACAACGCTATTTAACATTTGCCACCAATTTACCATCAACTATATTTGCATATGAATGCTCAGAAGACATGGAGGTTCACTGGTGGGTTTAGAGAGTGTTTCATTCATCACCATTATGAGACCAAGAAATTAGAGCCACCTTTACAAAACTTGACTACATTGACTACAATGAACAACATCTGAAATGTGCAGAGAGTCCAAAAAATAAGTTCCGTCAGCATGGGCGTAAATTCTAGGGGGCCTTTTTTAAAAAAAAAAATCGCACTCTATTGTGAAAAATATATGTATGTATACTAGTGCTGTTAAAAATATCGGGTTAACTATTTGCGTTAATTTAATTACTATAACACTTTAAAATAAATTAAACGCCCCTCTGCATTGCAGTACCACACAATCAGTGAGGGCAGTATTGCGCTACGTCGGCGACCAGCATGCCAGAACAAGAAGCCACTTCATGTGGCCAATGCTGCTGCTAGCAATGGAAGATAAACACATGCTGTTAAATGAACAATTTCACTTTAAGTTACTACCAGAGGGGGATTTGGACAAGACAAGCATAATATGTGTGCTTTGCAAAAGTGAATTCAATCACCACCGAAGCATGACATCACTATCATATAACCTCAAGGCGAAGCGTCCCGGTGTGGCAGAGACAGCGGAGGGAAGGGGTCTCAGGCGGTTGCAGGAGTTTGGAGCGGGAGGCGAGACTTTAATTAGGCTTTGTCCTTTAATTCAGTTGTCCCTAACCCCCGGGCCGCGGACCAGTACCGGGCCGTGGGTCATGTGGTACCGGTCCGCCAGCTGCACAGAAAAAAAAACGTGGATGTAACCCGTGTTCTGTTGTTGGCTTGTTGTTATGAAAATGCTGTTAATAAAACTGTGAGTACACATTAGATTTACGTTTATTATTGTATTTTAAAGATACCCCATTATTCTATTTTTAAAATATCCCCATTTTATGCACATCATTTATTTGTATAATGTACGTATATTTATCTGCCGCTCCTTAAAGTCCGGGCCTTGAAAATAGTTTCTGATATTAAACCGGTCCGTGACCAAATAAAGGTTGGGGACCACTGCTTTAATTTGAGTTATTTAAAGCTACGTTTTCTTTCAGGTTTGAAGATGTTATGCATTTTATATACAAAAGTAAGTTTTGTTTTTATCTCACAGCTTTTAAAAGTGTGACAGAGTTGGGAAAAATTGATGACTTAGTGTGTTCACTATATATTATATATTGGGTTGACATAGAATTGCCATACATTTTTTCCAGATTTGCGATTAACCAGTTAATTTTAATTAATCGCTTTACAGCCCTAATGTATACCTAAAATAATTGTGTAAGTAGAAAAAAACAAAAGCAAAAAATGCATTTAGAATTAGTTGAGGTCTCCCTCCCCTTCCTCACAGTGGTTTGGCCACTGCCTGCTTTTCCAGTTCATACAAGTAGGGTAATTTATTCACTTTAAATAAAGCGATTCTCTTTAATGTAGTTGACTCATTCATGAATTAGTTGCGGCAAAAATGCTGAATACCGATGTAATTTTAGCGATTAAAATATTACTTATCTAGTGTGGGAAATGTTAGGACATTTATACTCAGGTATGCATAGCTTAGCCGCTAAGCTTTAATTAAGCATTATGGGATTGTTTGTAATAAAGGAAAATGATTGTATTAGTACAAAACCATTTAGAGACAGGGTCATTTAGAGTGTCAGGGCTGGAAAACTTTGTCTGCGTGTCAGCACCTACAGAGCAGTTAGACAGGAAGGGGTGAGAAAGAGGGGTGAACTGTGAGTTCTCAAAACGGACAGATCTGCATCAGTATAGAAGGAACAAGGAGAAGGTTCCAGACTCATCCTCACCTTCACAAGTTTCAAAAGCAACATGTCTGACCTTCAATTTGTGAAGTTTTAGAAACAACATGTTTTTCTCCACTGCTGTGCTATAAAAGTGTGAGGTCTGAGGAGCACCCTCCGATCAGCTCTGGCATTGGGCGGAGGCTGTTCTCCCGAGCGCTTGGTAAATAAAAAGGTTTGAAGAAGAAGTCTGAAGTGTTGTGTAGTGTTTCCAGAACCGAATCTCCGGACCAGGTGTTCTGTGTGGGCCGCGGGAGGTTTTAGCCCAACACTAGTTAACGTTAGCTTGTTTACAACAGCTTGTTGCCTAGTGCACTGCGACTAACACGCCATGCATTGTTTTATTTGTGACGACTTGGCATAATGTTAACTTAACATTAACCGTTAGCGTATCGTTTAGCTGTGCATTTACTCTGAGCATTGTGCTACGTCCGAACTGACCCCGCTGTATTTTTTTTGGTATAATCAATTTCTATTCTGTTCTTAAGTGTCTATATTAATTTGTAATTTTAAACCTTTTTTTAATTACTTTTTTATTTAGAAGTACAATTTGACTATATTATTTGTGTCCCCTTCAAATATTGATCATGAGAAATTTTATATTTATTGTCCTGTTAAATGAATAAAAAATACTGTTAAATGAAATTGACGCCCATGTCCGTCAGGTTTAGCTGGAATATCAGACAGCAAACTATGCGGTTCCTCAACCCGAGTTACGGAACTAGGAGCATCTGCTGCTTTATGGTCACCGCAAATGCGAAGGATACGTGTTTGCAGCACATTTCTGAGTGTTTTCTTCTGTAAGAAGTGAATGTGGTGGATTGAGGGTCTGCAGGAGTGAGCACAGTGAAGCATTTCTGCCTTTCTTCGCACCAGGCAGGGGGTTCACTTTGAGCAAAATGTTCTCTCTAGTAACACTGTATCAGCACGCACACACACACACACACACACACACACACATACACACTCGCCCGAATCTGCTGCATTTTCCCTGCGGTAAGCACCACAGGACACCGAACTGCCATCACTTCCACACACTCCTGCACTCCTGGGCTGCTGTTAGTTTGCCAGGAGGGACAGATGCTGCTGAAGTGCTGCGCTGGGCTCTGCTTTACTCCCTCAGCCGTGACTTTTATCAGCCTTTTCCATCACTGCGCCTCACGTGTGCCTGATCAGTTACGTTAGTCAGCTGGGTTGGTCAATATATAATTTAAGGAGGCCAGGAAGGACGAGTTTACATTCACTACATACCCTCCACCACCACAACCACCCAAATGAAGTCTTTCATGTTCTTGGGCTGAAATTTCCTTCTTTGGCTTTAGGACTGATACGAGTGCTACAAGTTCTATAGCAATCCCTAATAGACTTGTTTATGTAGTTCCTAAAACTCAGTGCTTTCTATAAATGTGGGCTAAAGCACATTATCGCAGCTGAAGACAGTGGAAAATTCTTAAAGCCTGAATGATTGTCTGTTAAATCAAGTAAATGTAAATGTTTGGTTTAGGGTTGGCACGAATAGGGAGAGAAGAACACCCCATCGGTTCGCCTATACAATCTCAAATACGCCAACAGTGTCACAAATATTACGTTTCAAATGTAAGTAACTGTAAATATTAACTAATTGAGAAGTCACATATGATAATATTATAAAATATAAGAAAACTTGATCTCATACTAAACTGTTTGTTATAACTGAACAAACACAGAGACAAGAACAATATAAAGTCAAAATAAAACAGAAAAACCCTGTAGTAGTACTCTGTACTTAATACACTATACACAAATTGCTGTGGACAGTAAGAGATGTGGTTATAAATTCTATAGATACAGTAACCCCTCAGTTTTACGATGAACTGTATTACCTCCACCAGTCCAGCGGTGGCAGTACTACACAGAAAAGTTGTCTACCGGCATTAAAAGAAGAAGAAGCTGCTGCAGCATGTAGCATGACTGCTCTGTGTCTTGTCCTCTTATTTTTGTGTTTTAAACCCCCCTCCCAATTTTCAACAGTTATCTCAGTTTATTTAGTATTAGTAAGCTGTGCTCTGTCTAAACATGTGGGTAGAGAGAGTTATTTCAACCTTTCTTTTGTGTATGAATATTTGCACGCTGTTAATGCTAATCATTAACGGTTTTTAAGCTATAAAGAATTCTGATTCTGATTATCTATTTACCTTTACATTTTCTTTAAGGGTAATGCACTAAACTGAGTTTAAAATGAAATTAAAGTGTTCTGGGTGCAGATTTGGTGGCAGGTTTAGGGTTTACATTATAAAAATAGGCATTTTTAGGGTTTTCACTATACGCGGGTGCTCTTGGAACGTAACCTCGGGGCAAAAAGCAGGGGTTTACGATAATGAAAATATTACTGATACAGTTTACTTGTAAACAAACTTCATTTTAAACTGAGTCTGTGATTGCACAGAACGTAATAGTGACATAGTAGTGTAGTATTATGTAGTAGTGGTATTGCACATAATAAACCACTGCATGTAATAAGCAAATTGCACGTAATGATGAAGCGCAATAAAAAAAAATTGACCTCTGAATAACAGCAGGTTATTGCCTAGATCATTATGAGGATTTTATATTAGAATAATAAGATTCAGATGATATAGTGCAGTCAAATGTAAATCATGTACTCTAAAAGTGATGGTTTCAGAGAACTGTACCATCATTAGGCTTAAAATTCTCCAGTCTGACAGCTATGGTCCATGGTTCCCTCAGTCCAGGATCTTTGAGGAACCTTTGAGAAAAACAAGGCCATCTAAGAATGACTTCTGGCAGCCAGTGAATTAAGCAGCATGAATACAGCTTACCAGGACTGACTCATCCATATAGGTGAACCCTGCAGCACTTAAAGAGGGGATGACTGAACCCCCTCCCCCCAACTACCAAACTTTCTCACCATCGGAGTGTTTTGCAACAGTTTATCTTCGCTGAACTCTGATTTTACTAATGCACTCTGAGTTCTAAGGGTTACAGAGCTTCAGACACCAAACCTGACTGCTTTGACAACACAGCCTTGGCTGTACTGAAGATACTGCTTTATATCTCTCAGTACCGCTGAACTGGACGTGCATTTCAGTTCTCCGTGGCCTCCCTGACGCCCACATGCACCAGCATGACCAGCACTTGCTCAGCAAGGCGGGACCACCTTTCCATTCCCACTCAGTCTCGCCGGTTTTCCCTTGAAGTCCATGCGCCTTCGTTCGCTGTGAGTCACTGCCTCAATTAAGAGCAGAAAGACCGCATGCTTTCTTTTGTCTCTCTCTCTCTCCCTCTCTCTCTCTCTCTCTCTCTCTCTCTCTCTCACACACACTCACTCACTCACTCTCTCTCTCGTCCTCCCATCTCATTTAGAAACAGCCACGCTCCACTCCTCTCACCCAGGCCCCATAGGCAATTTAGGGAAACTAGGCCAAAATGAAATATGGGCGCAATAAAAACACACACAATTGCACAAGGGCAATAAAAGCCTGTGCAAGTGTGTACATGGAGGGACACTAAACAGCGTGTTAGATGGCTAAGTATGTTATTAGGAGATGGCCAAACGAGGTCCTTTCTCGCGTGCTCTCCCTCAGGTCCTGGAGCAGAGCCCGGAAGCCTGACTCAGGCCTTAGCGGTCGATCCCAGATCAGTGGATTAGGGCTTCCACACCAAAAACAGACGGAAACCTGTAAACTATGAGATGATGAGAGCGAGAGTGTTTACTGGAGTGGTGGGCTTGGCGATGTACATCAAAGTGAAGCTTTGATCAGAAACAGTAAAACTGGCCAAAGTTGACCTTTGGGTTCAGGAGGTTATGGTTGGGTTGGGTTAGGTGCAACACAGCTCATATATATACACACACACACACACACACACACACACACACACACACACACACACACACACATATATATATATATATCACCGTATACAGCCCCTCCCACCACTCCTGGTTGCTTAGCAACACTGAGCATCATCTGACGTCATCCGACATTGACAGCACACCGTCGATTAAAATACTTTATACATTTTAAACACTTATTTTGTCGAGTCTCCATTATTATTTAGAAAAGAGAAGATGGGAATGAGCAACTTCACAGCTTCTAGAAATGACGTCTTAACGTCGCTGACACTGTTGCAGCGGGGGATCAAAGTGACCCATCTAGCTGTTCTAGGGGGGACTGGAATGTTGGCGGTTCTAGTGTTAAACTCATAAGGAGCTTTTTAACAGCAGAGTTCCCTTTAACACAGTTACAGTTCAGATATTTCTGTAAATTTCAACTTAAACATTAATGTCATCAAATCTAATATTAAACCAGAGCTGTTCTCCACTGCAGGGCGATCAGGTTTATCTAGTTTTTTATAGAAAAAGTTCCAGAGCATTATACCAGCTGGAAAGGGGGCCGACTCCATATGAAAGAAGAAGATTCTTTATTTGTCACATGCAACACATTCACCAAGTGGGCTGCCACCAACGAGGGGTGCCGGGGAGCAGGGTTGGGGGGGTGGTGCCTTACTCAAGGGAACCTCAGTGGTGACACTAGCAGCTGGAATTCAAACCCTAACCCTCTGATTGCAGGATCAACACACCAACCACTAGGCCATCCAGCAAGGCCAGCTATGTTTCTGAATGTGAATTGTTATTAAAGTCCCTGTTGCTGTATATGATATAATATGAACAAATGTAATGGGACGCCTGACCCCTGCGAAAGCCAGCTGAGCCACAAGCACAAAACAGCAACGACCTGTCAAAATAAAATGATTTTAAAAAGAAACCTGCATTAATATCACAGATCATAAAATGTGTTGTGTGCTCATGTGCCATGGGCTTGTCTTATTTGCATGTTCATGTATAGCGTTTCTCACATATTGCTCCCAAAACACTGCTCAGATAGAAGAAGCAATAAGACAGTGTGCACACAAGAGGCCTTTTTAAACTGAAACACTGCAAACCATACAATACATGTCCAAAGGAAATGTAAAGTGGGAGATTTCTGCATAATTCAGTTTCATTCAGAGTGGATTTGTTGTAAAATGATTCCTTGTAGAGACTCTGATTTCTTTACAGTGGAGGTGAATGGAACCAGACAACTCCCCACACAAATCCAGTCATTTAATTCATGATCACCCTGCTTGTATCGGTCCACCATGAATGGGTTTAACAAGGTTTCAGGGATCAGATGCCGCAACCATAACCATTTAATGTATTTCCTACAATCGCTCTGCTGTAAAAATCGCTCTTACGGCAGCTAAATTATTATTTAAACTGTTTTTTCTTTGTAGCTTGTGTGCTTTTTGTATGCTTTTACCAGAATAAGAGCACATCATAACACTGATACAGGCCAATGACCTCCGTTCCTACTGGCCACTCTACATTACATCTCATTCAAAAAGCAATTCAGAAACACTCTTTATAACTTTAGACCAATCTGGTGGAAATGCACTCAGGCAGAATGGATCAATACTGTAATGTGTCCAATTTACCACACTCACAATCCACATGTGCAGTCGGCCCCTCACATTAACATATACAGGGTTCAGACGGACCCTCACTTCAACATGTACAGGGCTCAGTCGAACCCCCACATTAACATGTACAGGGCTCAGACGGACTAAGACCATCACATTAACATGTACAGGGCTCAGACGGATTAAGATCATTACATTAACATGTACAGAGTTCAGTCGGACCCTCGCATTAAAATGAATAGGGTTCAGTCTGACCCTCACATTAACATGTACAGGGTTCAGACGGAGACTCACATTAACATACACAGGGTTCAGATGGACTAAGACCCTCACATTAAGATGTACAGGGTTCAGACGGACCCTCACATTAACATATACAGACTAAGACCCTCTCATTAACATATACCGTGACAAAGGCCCTCTTAGTAAACATGTGTCTGACAGGGATACATACAAGGTCTACATCAGGGAGGTCATGTCAGAACTAGAGTCCAGCTGTACACATCAGGTGGATCAGTGGGGCTTACACAGAACAACCACACATAGAAACTAATGATGGACAAGACTGTCACATCTCACAGGTGGGGAATCAACAAGAAGGACCAGTGACCACATGTGGCACCATTCAACAGTCCAAGACTGCATGGTCCTGAGCAGCAAGGCCAGCACAAACCAAACACACTAAAAAGGGGGTTCTCCACTAACTGGTTCCAGCCCGGCTCAGTTCTTTTCGGTTCTACTCTGTTCAGTTTGGTTTCAGACCTACAGTTTTCCATTACAACTGGTTGCTATAGTGACCAAACATTCTGAGCAGCAGCGGGAGCGGAGGCTCTAAGCTGAGGTAAACAACCCAGCATCATTACAATCGCCAGCATGGCTGAAATCAGAGGGGGTTTATTTCTTGTGCTTTTATTTCTTGTGCTTTTGAATTCTACCAACAGCTGTGTCTCCTGGTAAGCTAAATTTAAATCTTAAGTCTGTACTGTGTTAACTAAGATTGCTAGTTTT
>JBBPDE010000017.1:16159778-16175089 GCA_037974605.1 Nannopetersius ansorgii | reverse complement strand
TTACTGAGGCTAAAGATCAAGTTTAGGTTTAGGTGTAGTATTATTGAGGCTAAAGGTCAGGTTTAAGTTTAGGTGTAGTATTACTGTAGTATTATCCTCACAATGATAGTAACACTAAATTGTGTGTGTAAGAGTGAGAGAGAGAGACATGAAGGACGCTAATCTCCGTCCCTGGTGTCTTTTAAACTGGGTGATCTGAGAGACGGTGTAACGAAGCTCATCTGTGTCACCTGGTCCCAGGTCTCTATTTATAGAAACAGTGAAACAATGACGTCAATCAACCGAGGCTGTATTTTTTGTTTTGCACTGAAGCTATCAGGTTAATGAAGCCAACACACAGCGATTAGCGCCGTGCTAACTGCATGCGCAGGTGCTTGCCGTGCAAAACACATTAACAAACCATAAAAGACAACCACCATCGTGAAGCCTAAATCGTCCAGAGTTTTAAGAAGAATTAAAAATGTGTTATTACTACAAGCGGATGGAAAAGTGCTGAAAACGTGTCGTTTGTGGTTGGCAGGTCTGGCCTGGACAAACCGTGTTTCCCGACTACACCAAGAGACCTTGCATCGACTGGTGGATTGATGAAATCTCACGCTTCCACAAGGAAGTGAAGCATGATGCAATTTGGATTGTGAGTATCAAAACCACGCAGTTTGGATAAACATCCCTCAGCAGACGCTCGAAAACCCGTTTTAGCTGCTGGTGTGGAGTTTAATCGCACATCCTCATCCTGATCCAACTTCGTTATTGGGTGGATGACGCATGTCAAAGCTGCCGGGCAGAATCCTGGTTATGCAGTGCTGTGTAAAAGTCTTGGCACCCTTATTTATTCATACTTCAAATCACCTTGTTGGTGGAACAGTACTCATTTCTGCCTGCTGAAATGTCTTATCTTCGTCCTACAGAGGAGATTAAATGAAAGAAATGAGAATAAAGACACAAGGAGCTTAGATAAAGAAATCCCTACCGTATGTATTCATACGTTTCATACGTAGGTCACTGTGTGTCTTAAGAAAGAATAACATTCCTCTGAAACTGGTCAGGTTCAGGGACTGGACTGGAAATGAGAGGCTCTGAATGTCCTTCAGGAAGCCTGGAGAACTGTTCCTCAAGAACACACTAACATACAAGAAAGTCTAGATTTCTGGAGGCAAATTGAGAAGTATCTCAAGACTTTGCCACAGCTCTGTATATAAAATTAACCCAATACTAAGCAATAAACACAACTGTTTTTTAGCTGTGAAGTAGTTTGTGTGTACACACAATCAAACCTCCCGCACTTTGCATCGACATTAAAATGGCTGAATTAACACTAATGATACAGTCAGGTAATTGTAATATGGCTTGCATATGTGTGTATGTGTGTGTGTGCAGTATGGAACAGCTGACCATGTACACTGTAATCAATAGCCTCATAAACGTCTGCAGTTTTATGTATCATCAGTTAGCGCAGAGGGGATAACAGAGCAGAACTAATTGTCGTTCGTTTATAAGGACATGAACGAGGTCTCCAGCTTCGTGCAAGGCTCCAACGAAGGATGCAAAGACAACAAGCTGAACTACCCTCCATACACTCCGAGTAAGTCTGGAACTCAATAGGGGTGACTGGAACCAGACGCCTCTGACACAAATACAGCCATTTTATTCACTATCGACCTCTAGTGAAACGTAGTTAAACACAAAATAGAAACATTACAATTAATATTAATGTTCTTTCTAATTTGTCTCATATACATTGCAAATGTTCTCAAAGTAAAACAATGTCTCAGTAAAAGTGACCAGTTAAAATCTTATGTCTCTCTCTCTCTGCCTGTCTCTCTCTTTCACTCTCTGTCTCTCTCTCTCCCTCTCTGTCTGTCTCGCTCTTTCTCTCTCTATTTCTTTCTTTCTCTCTCTCTCTCTCTATCTCTCCCTCTCTGTCTCACTGTCTCTCTCTTTTTCTTTCTCTTTCTGTCTCTGTCTGTCTATCTCTCTCTCATTCTCTCTATTGCTCCCTCTCTGTGTCACTGTCTCTCTCTCTTTCCTTCTCTCTCTCTCTCTTTCTGTCTCACTGTCTCTCCCTCTCCCTCCCTCTCTGTCTCTCTTTCTCTCTCTCTCTCTCTCTCTCTCTCTCTCTCTCTCTCTCTCTCTCTGTCTCACTGTCTCTCTCTCTGCCTCTCTCTCTCGTTCTCTCTCTCTCTCTCTCTCTCTCTGCCTCATTAAAGAAATACTGGATGATCTGATGTACAGCAAGACTTTATGTATGGATGCTAAGCAGGCCTGGGGGAACCACTACGATGTGCACAGTCTGTACGGATACTCCATGGTCCTAGCGACAGATGAGTAAGTGTGTGTGTGTGTGTGTGTGTGTGTGTGTGTGTGTGTGTGTGTGTGTGTGTGTGTGTGTGTGTGTTTATGTGTATAAGTGTCAGTGTATATATGTGTGTGTAGGTATATTTAATGTAGTGTATATTTTAATATTTTAACAGCATGTGTGTTAATATTAATGTAAGTAACAGTGTGGAGTCATATATAAAGGGAGCTGACATAGAGATGACATTGTTAATTACAATAAATAATATGAGCACCAATTATACAGTTCTGTGCAAAAGTCTTCGGGCCGCACTCTTCATTTTGCTTTTAGAGTATGAATCATTCAAGCAGAACAAAGAGCCTCTAACTGAAGTCCTGAACCGGTGAAGAACCAGGAGCAGATGATTGCAAATGATCAGGCGGTGATCAGTATCCTGGTGGTGCTGAATGCTGAGTGGGCGGAGCTCCTTTATCTAGACTCCTTGTGTCTTTAGACACTCTGCAGTCTGTCAGTAACACATTTGTTCACATTTCTGTAACTTAATCTCCTCAGTGGGACAGAGATCAGATAGTTCGAGGGGCAGGAATTAGTATTTTTGCACCAACAAGGATTTTCAAAGCAAAACGTGAAGGTTGGCTCAAGACGTTTGCCCAGTACAGTACTAGATGGAGAGTGTAGCACTATAGTTTTCATCCTGACGGTTCAGTGTACAGCCCATGTACTAGCAGGTAATGCAGTCAAAGCTGTAGGGAATGAGCTCCAGTCTTGCTAATTTCTTGGGTTTGTTTACAGCAGCTCTTGTGTATTTTTTTTCCTTGTCCAGTAATTTCTGCTTCATTGATCCACTTTTGTTCTCTCTCAGCCTCTCTTCCCCTGCCTTTCTTCCTCCACATCTGCCCGTCGCTCCCCTGTGGTCCAAATCACCCCCCTTCATGCTAACGCTGACTTTGTTTGTGTTTGTTTGTTTCTTATTTCCCCCTCTTTGTTTCCTATGTCTGCCTCTAGGGCGGTGAAGAACGTGTTTGGCAACAACCGCTCCTTCATCCTCACCCGCTCCTCCTTCCCTGGAGTGGGCAAGTACTCTGGCCATTGGCTGGGAGACAACGCTGCCAACTGGAATGACATCAAGTGGGCCATCCCTGGGATGCTGGAGTTCAGCCTCTTCGGAGTGCCTTATGTAAGCACAAGACTTCTCTTTAGGCAAAAAAAATAAATAAACCGTCCAAAGACGTCGTCAATCAGCCTGGCATGCTAGGCGTCTGAAGTCTGCTACTTAATGGAAGCCCATGGTCAGTAATTAGCATTATGCAAAATGCATGCCCATCATCACACCCTGGCATCAA
This sequence comes from Nannopetersius ansorgii, assembly GCA_037974605.1. Lineage (NCBI taxonomy): Eukaryota > Metazoa > Chordata > Actinopteri > Characiformes > Alestidae > Nannopetersius > Nannopetersius ansorgii. The sequence goes on along the minus strand of JBBPDE010000017.1, from coordinate 16,171,450 downwards.
CTGTCTAACTGCATTTGGTTTGATTATGTGGTTTCTAAAACGAGATAAACAGCAAATCTGAGAACAACTGTTTCATGCATTTTGCACAGTGCTAATTACATTTGCTGAGATTTGACCTGTTCCAAAGTCATTAGGTTTTTAGTTCTATCCCACCCAGAGATAAATTTTTATTCTAATCTGATCCAAACCACGGTTCTGAGTCCAGTCCGTCACAAACCATGTTAAGTTTTGATTCGAGATTGGAGTCCAGTCTCAATCTGACCCAAACCACAGCAAGTCCCAACCAGACCTAACCCAAACCATGCCAAGATCTGAGTCCAACCCCAAAACCCCCACATCAGTTATTGAGTATACAGTAATCCCCCAGTTTTACGTGAATCATGAGGCGTGGATTCAGTCACGCGTTTTTTGGGATTTTTTTAAAACCAAAATCTCCACAATAACGCAGAAACTGCAAATATCCTCCGCCTTTTTTTTTGCTTTTTTGTGGCAATAAATATATTTTCTCTGGATGTTTTCACACAAGGGGACTCAGGGCAGGCTGTCGCCGACTTGGAAGCACTTTTTTTTTATTCTACACTAAGGTTGATTCCCTGCCCTCCAAGAGCGATTCCTCAACGGTGCAAGCACTCAGACACTTCAAACAAGTTCAGTAGATTTCCAGGAGACCTTTCCAACGAGCCCTCGTTTGTATTTTTAGCCCCAGTAGATCAGGGATTATTCCCCGAAAACCATTCACCTTGCCGCCGTGTCCCAATACTTTTGTCCCGCTACCTTCCAAGTTGCAGATCTCAGCAGGGAATTTAAATTCGAATACAGGTTTACCTTTCCATTTTCTTTAAGGGTAATGCAGAGTTTTCAAATGAAATTAAAGTGTTCTGGGAGCAGATTTAGGGTTTACACTATAAAAATAGGCATTTTAAATAATTTTTTTCAATGTATTTTCACTATACGCGGGTGCTCTTGGAACTAAACCCCCTTGAAAAGCGGAGGATTACTGTAACCCCAAGAAAATACAGTCTGAAATTGATCAGAGCTGCTTCATCATAACCCAGTGACATCTTGGATAAATAAAATATAATAACCTAAAACAGTATGATATCATCAAACAACTGGCTGGCAAAATAATACTGTATATTAATGATGCAGTGATTCTTAACGGCGTCTCAAGTGTTTTTGGTTGGGATAAACAAGAGGTTCGCTTTTACCTGTTCAATCCCAAAACACTGTTGCCTTGCTTAGAAGAAGTGGAGTCGTCAGTTCAGGCAGATATTTAAGGCTCTGATTCCAGCGGCAGTAGAAAGTGAGGCAAACTTCAGACACCAAACATCTCTTGGATGATCAAACACATTTGGGAGTAAAACCTGCAAAATTAGATTTTTGGCTGAACAGCCCCATCGTTCAAGCATATGTACCAGTCAAGCCAGCGCCGAGTCTCTGGTGAGGGGGGAAGCAGAGGTCGTCCAAATCAATGAATGCAAATGAAATACTGTGCCAAAGCAATAACAGGCCTCAGCCAAGAACTCTTGGAGAGACCACCCCCCTTTCTTTCTCTCTCTCCAGCCCTCTCTTGGTCTTGACAGGCCTGCAAAGACTCCTGATACACAAGAAAGGGAGTTTGAATTGATTCCTCAGCATTGAACAGTCTATTAAGGCTTTAACAAAAAAAAACCCTCGCAGACGCAGCTCCCCTCAGCCCGGCCAGATTGATTGTCTGTGTTCTGTTGTCTTCATAATGCGTTATCTACAGACCTGCTGAGGAATATGGAGAAGGTTTCAGGGGCGGCGAAAGGGACTAACGGTGGCTTCTGATTGAGCTGCCGCGCCATGGAAATGGAAATGACCGCTTTGTGGGAGGCATCCTTTCAATTAACAGAGACAGTTCAATGTGCTGGATGGATTACGGGCTGGATAATGTTAACAGTGCTTTATAGCACGATGACTGTTATTGAGCGCGATGGATCGGACGGGAAATGGATTCGGCCGTCCAGCCTCATCTCCTTCAACGTGCTTTTTTTTTAAACAGGAAAATGAGATTGCAGGCTTCGCTTTAACAGTTACTGATACGGCAAATCGTCACCGAATCTTCACCAATTCTGTTGTTTCACATTTTACCCAGTAGCTAGTAACGATCCTGCAAAGGAAGTCTAGCAATATAATTAGACAGGCCAACACCCTTCTTAGAGGGCAGTAACTGCCAAAACAGTTAACAAATGCTTTTCCAGGCTAAGGGAATAGGGAAGAATGAGGGCTATCTTACCTTCAGATCCCTGGTGGTGCCATAGCCATACGTAAGTAAAGCGTAATTTCCCTGAATCTCTCTAGATGGATGGAGGAAAAGGGGGGCTATCCATCTACCTAGAGATGCCACAGACACAGACATCTCTAGGTAAAATATAATTGGCCTCAATCGATTCATTTACCTAAATAGATTGAAGTCGATTATGCTTTATCTATGGGTGGCTATGGCACAACCAGGGATCTGAAGGTAGCTGGGATCGCTCTCTTTCTTGCTTCATCCACCCCAAGATACTGAAGCCAGTTTTGCTTTATCTATGGGTGGCTATGGGTCAACCAAGGATTGAACTTTCCATCGCCCAAGGATACCACTAATGCATAGAAGATTACATTATAAATGACTCCATTGGAATACTGAATGGAGCAGATCTTCCATAGGAACTCAAAGTTAGCCTTCACTTACAGGTTTAATTACAGGGCTGTGACTAACAGCTGCTTTAAGAATTGATTAATCTGTCGGTTATTTCTTTGGTTAAATATTTAATCAAATCAAACACACAGAAATGGGCTCCCCTGGGGTGCAAATCCTCCATAGATACTGAATTCAACCCAAGTTGCAAAGGATTCAAGGACATTTATTCATTTATTCATGGCCGACCCATGCCATTGCTCATTACAAGCTAAACAATTCCCTGTGACCACAAACATTTGGGTTGAAAAATTGAATTGAACACATTATAATTCAATTATTTTATTCAGTGCTAGCACAAATGCATAGATGATTGTCCCACAAATATGTTTTAACCCTTTGAACTCTGGACCATTTATGTGCGTTTTTGCATCCCTTTATTTATTGGGCTGTAACATTTTAACTCCATAAGCTAGACATTCATGCCTTATGTTGTTTTGTTTTTCAGAAGACCCAGGGCTTCTTATTTATGTAATTATTTGATGTGAAGTAAAATCTTGATACTACCATTTTTATAAGCAGATTCTAGTTTTTGCTGAACAAAATTTTATTTTTTTTAATTTCATTGCAACAGGACAATGTTGTTCAGTAGAAATTTAAATTTAGAAATGTGTAGAGTAAAAGTCCATAGCCATTGTTAATTTTTTTTTTTTTCAAACTGGGATGTTCTATGGCTTATTTCCAGACGGAATTTGAATTTTACCTTCCTTGGTATCATTATTACAGATGAGCTCTAGAATGCAGTTAAACAGCAACAGTTACACAAAAACACAACACCATTATAAAAAAACAATGTAGCAACAGAATGAAAATAAATATCTATTTATTATATAGAAAGACATTGTGAGAAATTATGATGAATTATTACAAATTTGTTCCACTGAATCCGGTGACGAGTGTGTGGACCGTTGCGGAAGTGAACATTCGCTTTATTTGAGCCTAAAGTAAATAATATGGATTTTTCATGGAGTTTCAGCAGTTTGTGTGTTTTTTTTTGTGGGAAACCTTTTAAAATGTACTCTGGAATAATGTATTGCACAAACACGGGAATCTAGATTGTGTATATGTGTATAGTGATGTGTGTATGGTGCTTGTGAGTTACTCTTGTTGTGAGTTATGAGTCTGAGACTAAAGGTTACAACAACGAACGCAAAATGTCTTCATGGAGTTCAAAAGGTTAAATGTCTTAAACATGTGTTTACATTGTTCACTTTGATAATTGGTTAATCTGTTCATTCTTTGTTTGATCAATGAATCAAATCGATCACATCTTATTTCTGTTGTCTTGTTCAACTGTAGCTGCAATGCGTGGATGATTGTGCCATTTGAGATTCTCACAGTAAATGATTTATTATACTGCGTTTAGATAATTTATTATTGTTTGCTTTGTTTTTTGGGGGGCAGATTGGTGCTGACATCTGTGGCTTCTTTGACGACGTGAGTGAGGAACTTTGCAGACGCTGGATGCAAGTCGGTGCCTTCTACCCCTTCAGCCGCAACCACAACGCTCAATACTACAAAGTACGTGTTGCCATTATCACGCCACTGCGAGCTCCGTGTACAGCACTAATAACACACATTACGCGTGAGGGACGATCGTAAATATCCAAGCCGTCAGCCCTAGTGCTGCTGCCGTCCCTTTTAAATCTCCCCTAATCTAATCTGTAACAGCCACAGTATCGTAACCGCAAGCACCTCCGAGTACCACTACTGTCATAATTTGTGATGCCAAGCTGTGGATATTACTCCAGTCTTTGTCACAAAGTGTGTCCTCCTCTTCAAATGCTATTTGCCTGTGATTTATTCCCTCCTATCATAATTGTTAGATTAGAGAGAGAGAGGGAGACAGAGGCAATTGAAGCTGCTCTAGGAGAATACAATATGGGCTATGTATTTAAGGGGGCAAATGAGGATGAATGGAAAATGATTTTCTCAGAGAAATTAGATGAATAAGGCTTGACCTTTTAGAGAGCAAGTAATCAGTCGCCCGGCTGTCTCCAGGCAAGCGGACCGAAGTGTCCTCCGTCACGAAGAACACATCATCAGCATTCACACGCCGAAGCCCACGCCGCGCTCCTCCGCCGCCGGGCCTTCGGGGCGGAGAGGTGTCGCTGGGTTTAACCCTTTAAAACATGCAGACTGTCCTGATCTGTTACTACTGATTAGAGCTGAGTACTGAGTGACTGCAGTGTCTGCTATGGATTATTCTGTGTCTACGACATCTACTATAATATATTTTCATTTTCATTATTCAGTATCTATTAGGAGTTAATCAGTATCTATGATAATTCAGTATTGCCTATGAACTATTCAGTAACTTCTTTAACATATTTAGTAACTAAACATTCAGAATCCACTAAAGATTATTCCGTATCTACTATGGATTATTTGCTCAAGCGCACTATTGTTCTTCTTAAATTTGATTATCGTCCTTTCACCCGGTATTTGGCCCGCTACTCTTCCCAGATCTTTCGAGATAGAGACACTGTTCCGACTCTGACACGTCGGGGCCGATCTGGAACAGCGCACTTGTTCATCGTTTTATGCTACGTCTTGTCGTTCGTGCGTTACACGCGTTTTTCCGGCGAAAAAATGGCCCATAGAGAATAAATAGGTAGTACTTTGGAGCGATGATGTCATCCACTCTAGCTGGGATTTTACACATTTTAAACCTCGTAAAACCTCTGAATGAGGTTGAAAAACATAGATAAGGGGAGAGAGGACACTCTGGCAGTCAAATCGGCCTTCTAAATGAGAAGCATAAACAGATAGACAGAAAGACAGACAGACAGACAGATAGATAGATAGATAGAAAAATAGATAGATAGACAAATAGATAGAAATAGAAATAGAATTATTCAGTTACTTTAATGAATTATCTTCAAATTATTCAGTAACTACTACAATATTCAGAATCTACTATTACTTATTTAGAAGCTATTGTACAGCATCTCCTATGAATGATTAATTCTGTAACTTCAACTTAATATTCAGAACCCATTATAGATCATTCAGAATGTACTATAAATGGTTCTTTATCACAATTAATTATTCAGAATTAACTAAAAATGATTTGGTATCTGCCTTGAATTATGCAGCAACTTCGATTTTTTTTCAGGATGAAAGAGGAAAACCCACTGTAAAAAAAAAAAAAAAAAAAAAAAAAAAACATTTGTGTGGACCAAACCCAATCACGCCTTCATGCTTTATTTTTCTTTCTCTCTTTCTGCTCCGTCTTTCTCTCCTTTTCGTCCTGCAGGAACAAGATCCCGCAGCCTTTGGCGCCGACTCATTGCTGGTGAAAACCTCCATCCACTATCTGAACATCCGCTACACGCTGCTGCCGTACCTCTACACTCTGTTCTACAAGGCCCACGTCAACGGCGACACCGTGGTGCGACCCGTCATGCACGAGTGAGTATCGGCAGATTGATGAATACGTACATGACAGTGCAGACGCCTTCCGACGCCACTCGTTTCTTTATCTTTTACACTGAATCATCTCATTGGTACAAGGAATTTAAACAAGAGAAATGCCAACAAATGACAGGTACAGGTCTGGACTGCAAGTCCTTCAGGAAGCCTGGAGAACTGTTCCTGGTTACTACAGCATGAAAATCATTTTTGCATTAAAAGTCATAGAGGCATGGAGGGTGTGGTGGGGGCCTAGTGGGTCGGATACTTGCCTCTGGACCAAGAGGTCATGGGTTCGAATCCTAACTTCAGCAGCACCACTGGGTTCCTGAGCCCCAAGTTGCTCCTGGGAGACTGCCCCCTGTAGATAAAGAATGGAAGTTGGATAAAAGCGTCGAATAAATGTGCGTCATTTTTTTCCACATAGAAATGCAGGCCCTAATAGTGGTAAGTTTCAAAAATGTAAAATATCTGCATAAAAGTACAATACAGTAACCCCTCAGTTTTACACAGATTTTTCTGAGAACCAGTCCAGCGGTGGCAGTAATACACTGAAAAGTTGTCGACCGCCATAAAAAGAAGGAGAAGAAGTCCTCGTATTTTAGTGTTTAACCCCCCCCTCAATGTTCACCAGTTATCTCAGTTTATTTAGCATTAGTAAGCTGTGCTCTGTCTAAACATGTGGGTAGAGAGAATTATTTCAACCTTTCTACTGTGTACAAGTCTCACACACTGCTAATGCTAACCCGTAATGCTAATGTTCTTTTAAGCAGTAAAGTTTTCTTTACCTTTATTTACCTTTCCATTTTCTTTAAGGGTAATGCATTAAACCGAGTTTTAAATTAAATTAAAGTGTTCTGGGAACAGATTTATGGTTTACACTATAAAAATAGGCTTTTTTTTTTTTACCAAAACACAACAACACATTTTTTCACTATATGTGGGTGCCCCCGTGAAAAGCGGGGATTAATGTACTTAAAACTCGACTTAAGTTCTAGGTTTTTCAGTTTTTTTCACTCTCTGCATCATTCTGCTTCCGTTTTCCCAGGTTTTATTCTGACTCGGCTACCTGGACCGTGGACCGCCAGTTCCTGTGGGGAGCCCATCTGCTCATCACACCTGTGCTGGACGCTGTACGTAAAACACCCATCACACACTCTCACACACACTCACACACTCTCACACTCACACACTCTCAGACACACTCACACTCTCTCACACATTCTCACACTCACACACTCTCACACACACTCACACACTCTCACACACTCTCACACACACTCACACTCTCTCACACACTCACACACTCTCAGACACACTCACACACTCACACACTCTCACACTCACACACTCACACACACTCACACTCTCTCACACTCTCTCACACTCTCTCACACACACACTCTCACACACACTCACACTCTCTCACACACTCTCACACTCACACACTCTCAGACACACTCACACTCACACACTCTCTCACACACTCTCGCACACTCTCTCCCACATGCTCACACACTCTCGCACACTCTCTCACACTCTCATCTTCTTTAAACTCTCTCACACACTCTCACACATGCTCATACACTCTTGCACACTCTCGCACACACTCTCTCGCACACACACACACACTCACACACTCTCACACACACTCACACTCTCTCACACACTCTCACACTCTCTCACACACTCTCACACTCACACTCTCACACACTCTCGCACACTCTCTCCCACACTCACTCTCTCACACTCATCTTTTTAAAACTCTCTCACACACTCTCACACATGCTCACACACTCTTGCGCACTCTCACACACTCTCACTCTCGCACACACGCACACACACTCTCGCACACACACTCTCTTGCACACTCTCACATACTCTTGCACACTCTCACATACTCTCACACACTCTCACATACTCTCACACACTCTCGCACACTCTTGCACACTCTCACATACTCTCGCACACTCTCACATACTCTCGCACACTCTCACACACTCTCACGGCCGCTATCTCTTCCCTCTGGGTGTGTGGTGGTGACCTCCACTGGGACGCGCTACAGAAGGATGGGAATCTGTTTTTTTTCCTCTTCATTTTCCTCCCTCCTTTCTTCTCTCTCTAATGAGAGCACTGACCTCATTACAGAGAAATTAGAACTGGAGATAGATTGCGGTCATGTTAAAATGGGTGATTAATTGCCAATTTAGCATGGCCTCTCGCATGTTGGCCAAAAAAAAATTAAAAGTGTGTGAAATAGATCATTCCTCTCCGGAACAGATTCTTGGGAAAGTTCTCGTGTCGAGTCTGAGGATCTGAGAGAGGATGGGAAAAGATGAGTCAAGCTTTTTTGTGATAGCAGTGTAGACTGTAATACAGCTGCATCGTCTGTGTGGTGAAGTCGACAAATGCATAAACGCTAAAAGACCATCTGGAAGGAAGAGACCCAAACCTCCATTACTGGCGAAAATAAGGCCAGAGATAGTGGAGAAAAAACTGCTTGAGAAGTTCACACTGCTTTGATAGAAAAGAGTATGAACACACATTGCAGCGCCCCCTGCTGAGCCTGTGTAGCTGCAGACCGTTCAGAGAGCCCATGCTGACCCCTGTCCACTGAAAAGCTCCTACACTGGACATCAGAACTAGACAGTGGAGCAGTGGAAGAAGACCATCTGGTCTGATCGATCAATATTTTCTACATCAAGAGGACAGCCAGACGAACCAGCATGTAACAAAAATAGGTGGTGGAGGCAGTTTGATGCTCTGGGTGATGATCTGCTGGAGAACCTGCATTCAGGTGGACTTTGCTTTGACATGAACCATCTATCCATCATCCTGCTGAAAGAGGAACTTCTATTAGGAACAGCATCTCAGTGAAGGGCTGAACTTGGTCTGCATTGTTAACGTCCACATGAATGCAGGACCTAGCGTTCTCTAGCAGATCATCACCCAGAGCATCACACTGCCTCCACCACCTCGTCTTCTTCACATAGAGCATGCTGGTGCTATTTGTCCCTCATGTACTGGGATGCACTGTGTTCTAAACCCTTTCTGTCAGAGCAGCAGTTTGTTCTACGGCAGATCTTCTGTGGGATCAGAACCAGCCAGGCTTGTCTTTACATCAGTGTGGCTCTGGTGTACAGAACCCTGCTGCTGGTTCTCTGTTTCTCCTTCCTTGAAGCACTTTTGGTAGGTTTGGATGACCAGGACCTCCCGACGAGACATGTTCAGTCATCCAGAAATCACAGTCTAGCTCGGATCCCCATTTTTCCTGCTCCCGACATCTTCGAGAACCAACTGTCCACTCTTTGGCTAATACAATAAACCCCTCTTGACAGGAAGACACAGGAGAACCAATGTTCATCAATGTTCACTTGAGCTGTCGGTGGGTATAAAGCTGTGGTTGATGAGTGGATGATTACAGCTTTAGAGAAGATGTTCTAGAATAAGCTCTCGGATAAATAGCTCCACATATCACTTTCTCAGACGTGTAAATCTCCCCCACAGCCCAGGAGAGCTGTGAGTGCAGAACAGTTCATCTCAGAAAGTGTCAGGGAAGTCCGTATGCGTCCTCCGACACGTTCCTGCAATTACGGCCCGTCTTGCGATCTCAGGTTGCCAGGTGTTTAAAGTGATCCCTGGGCGTTCCCTTTCTTCTCTCTCGGCTAAGTCACTCGAGCGTTCCTTTAATGACGTCCCATATCAGACTTGCAGATCAGACGTGGCCCAGCTGAACCTTGATCTCTGCAGAGTGGGGAAATCAGCGCTCGCCCCACAGTGTTCTCAACTCGCTCTCCTCCTCCTCCCTCTCTCTCTCTCCTCCTCCTTCTCCTCCTCTCTTTCTTCCTCCTCTTCCTGTCTCTGTCTCTTTTTAAGTGCCACCTCATTTCCATATTCTTAAACGAGCTGCGGCACCAGGGCTTCAAAGCGCCCAGAGAGTGCGGGAACGGGAGAGAGAGGGCGGTATGCTCAGAGGTCAGCGGAGGCCGAACTGTGATCTCTCCACACCAGGCTTGAGCCCAGGAGTGAACACTGTAAACTTCATCAACATTTCTGCTGAAAGTGATAATTCATGATAATCTGGATGCACGTAATTTGGTCCCTTGTCCCAAATATGGGCCTGTTTAAATTTGTAAAAGGCTGTATGACGCACCGTCATCTATAAAAATGGTTCTGCGCTAATTCGGAATTGCTATGATGATAAAAAAAAAAACGTCCAAACATTGTTCAACAGCAAATGTCTTGATCCACCCCTTCGCACTTACTTTACATTTTGCTTCCTGAGATTTCTTGTGTGTTAATGTGTTCTTGAGGAACAGTTCTCCAGGCTTCCTGAAGGACTTTCAAAGACTCGCATTTTACAGTTAACAGTTAATGCAGTCGTGGTCTTGTTGTTGTACGGAGGACCAGGTCAGAAGATTCAGTCGTGACTTCGTTAGAGTTAAAGCTGAAAGCGCTATGCTAAAATTGTATAATATTGGTTTTGCCCACTAGGGGGCATGCAACAGAACCTACATTCGTAAAATCAGACAGATATTAACTACATAAAACAAATTGTTGCAATGGATAATTAATGGCATTTCTTTCAAGTTTTGCCTTGTAAAAGTGGAATATGCTTCGAATGAGTAGGTAATTTATTCCAAAATCTTAACATAACAAGCTGTGATCTGGTTAACATTTGATATTTTCGATGGTGATCCATTTATTTTGGTGCTTGCAGATGGTTTGCCATTCAAAACTGGAATATGCTTTAATGACAGGGCAATATATTCCAAAATCCAAATATATTTAATAATATATTTAATCATATGGGATATTTTTAATGCATTTTGTTGCATGGACAAGTTTAGCCATGAGAAAAAATGGAATATGCTGTCATTTATTCCCAAATGTAATTCCCAAACGATCTTAATTATCTGTAACATCTTTATATTTGGTATTTTGGCTGAAGACCCGTTAAATTTGGTGATCGTGTTGGTCCTTCTAGCTGCAGAGACAGAGCCGAGATCCACGCATTAGGCGAGATCCACACATTAGGCGAGACTTCTTTTACTCAATTATTCACCAGAACAGAGAGAGAGGAGGAGAGAGACACACCATCACCTGATCTCTTTCCCTCGCTGGAGGCCTTTTCTCCCTCTTTCTGAGTCGTATTTCGCGTGTCTGGAGAGGGATCACTGGCTGAGGCATGGCAGAGATCCTGCAGGAGGGATGAGCACTGAATTTAATGAAGAGTGTGATGGACAGAAAAGAGCTTGTGACGTTCTTTCTTTGCCCTTTTCTTCTCCCCATCTAAACCAGGCATTAACCCTTAGTAATACATCTGGTCAGTATGTAGCAGTTTATCATTAATAAATGCATAAACATATCATTTATAACACAGGTCAGCAGGTCAGAATCCCCTGTATGAGTTTCTTTGGGTTCTGTAGTGTTTTTCATGCTGATCTCAGATCTGAGTGTAGTGTTTCCTGCAAGTACAGTGTTTGTGATGAAGCTAGTTCTATACTGATCTCAGATCTGTGTGTAGTGTTTCCTGCAGGTACAGTGTTTG
>JBBPDE010000017.1:16124266-16134376 GCA_037974605.1 Nannopetersius ansorgii | reverse complement strand
GAAAAATATATCTCTCACTCTAAATGTGAAACTCCACAGTTAGATGGGGCTCGGTGACCCCTTTCCAACGACCCCTTATTAGCTGAAAAACGTTGTCCTCTGACAAAAGTAATGGGACACCGGGGCGAGGTGATCGGTTTTCGTGTCGTTGGAAAGGGTGCGAGATATAAATAAATAATTCCATGAAATGAACATGGTTTACGATTTTTGACTCACAAGTCACCGAGTCCGAGTCAAGTCTCGAGTCGCTGAGGGAAGTCTAAAGTCAAGTCACAAGTCTTTCTTTGTACAATTTAAGTGTGACTCGAGTCCAAGTCTCAGACTCGAGTCCCCATCTCTGGTTAGAGGACATCAAATTCTCCAGTCACCAGTGGTGGTTCTAGACCAAAATGCCCACGGGGGGCCGAGGTTGGGCCAGTGTGTTTTTAAGGGGGGCACATGTAACGGCAAAACAAATATTTTATTTTATATTTAGCTTTTTTATTTATTTTCATTACAGATTTACCTTCGCCTCATTGCAGTTGGTCCATTTAGGGCTCCAGCTGTTCGCTTTTACATCCAAAGTTTAGGTTCTAGATAACAGCACGTGTGTGTAGATTTAAGCAGAACGTCTAGAACACACGGAGCGTTAGTTCCGTTCTTCGAGTAGCGCAAGGCACGATAAGAAATGAATATCTAAATCATTGGCTGTTCAGTGCAGGGGCCATAACAGGGGCCAGGAATGAGTCTACAGGGGCCCTGACCCACACTGGCCCCTGTCTAGAACCGCATATGCCAGTCAATCATTCTCCTAAAGTCCCTCAAGTTTCATGTACTGACTGGGCGAGGTTCAAACTCTAAAGGACTAGGTTTATTTATTAAATATTATAAGTACTAGGTTGATGATTTCCAAGACAGTTGAACTTAACTGCTCAAAAACGGGTTCTAGCTTTTGTGGTAAATGCCGAGATAGTGTAGCTAAATTATGAAAAAAATATTTAACAGGTTCCAGCTATTATCTGTGTACAAGTGAGGAAGAGAGTACCTTAAAATTACTTTAACCTCTAGTACCCAAAGTAGTTGCCTAGTACTTTCTACCACACACTTGTCAGGTATTTGTGTACTTTAGGTACAATATTTTAATATTTATTGTAGTTCTGACAAAGTATTTACAAACTATTTATAGTATCTTGTTATTTACCTCAGTTTTACTCTTAGAGTTTGTTCCTCCATGTTTATAAAATGTAGAACCTTGTATATATTAAAGTTTAGTTTTAGTATTTACCCAAAATGTACCTAAATTAATTGCACATTATTTTGTAGCTTGCACCTCACATTCACCCAGTTAATGGTCAGAGCATGTTTCTGTGGAGTTTAGTTACATTACTTTGGTATTTACCACGATTTTACTCAAAGTTTACCTTTATCTAGAACTCCTTGTATCTTTAGACACTTTGCAGCCTGTCAGTAACACATTTGTTCACATTTCTGTAATTCAATCTCCTCAGTACAAGAAAGATAAGGTTGAAAAATAGTATTTTCTGCTTTTATATACTCATCTGTTATTGAATGATTGTTTTATTCCATTATCACCCGCTGCTCTCTCGTTTTATTAATGGCACGAATACACTTTTCTTAACCACTTGCACTAATAATCTTTTGTTTTGTAAGTTTTTTGTTAGTACTGTTCTTTCTAAACTCTTTAGCTGTGTCGGAAAAGTGCACTCGTTCACTATGTAGGGCACTATGTAGTGAGTCAGGCATTTTGTAGTGGTGTCCGAAATTTCTACCGTCAGTTTCACCCACTAGTTAGTGCGCTACAAAATCACAGCGACGTCCAGACACTGTTCACTACATGAACACACATATACCATCATGCACTGTGGGTTTCTTTTAACACGCCCTACATAGTGAATGAGTGCACATTTCGGACACGCTGCCCTGTTATCGCGCTAAAGTTGGAGGGAGGGGGGGACTTCAAACGGAGAATATTCAGTCACACTCACACTTTTCTCGGTGCAGAATCCCGTCTGTCGGCCCGGATCACATACCACAGCCCGCACACCAGACCCCGCCCCTGCACATGAGACCACACCCCCTGTGCGGGCTGAGTCTGAACTAGAGAGACGAGACGTGTGTTTATGCCACAGAGATGAATTGCTGAGATCTGTCACTATTTAAGCAACAGTTAGTAAAAACTTAACATCCCGAGTGTCCGAAATTAACTAAACGTCCCCTTGTTCACTAGTTAGCCCCCTATATAGCAAACACTATATAGTGAACGAGTGCACTTTTCAGACACAGCTCTAGTCTTGTCTTTATTCCTCTTGTTGCATTGAGCACATTTATGGATATATGGATAAATAACATATTTATGACAAAAGAACTTCCCTCTGGATAAATATAGTTCATACTTGAGGCAAAATCTGAATTAGTAGGGGGGTCAAGACTTTTGCACAGTGTGTGCGCAGCAGCGTGTAACTGTGAGACGCCACCGTAGAGTCACTTTCACCAGTCTAAGCCAAGATAAAAAAAGAAGTTCTCACATTCACTTCGGCTTGATTTGCCGCACAAGAAGGACGGAGAGTGTGAGGCCTCGTGGTGCCGGCAGCGTCCGGAAGGCGCCCGGGTGTTAAGCGGTTCCTCGCGGGGGCGGGGCATTATCAGGTTCTCCTCAGCTTTAGAGCGAGGCAGTAGCAGCGAACACCCCTCTCCATTCCCACAAAGCAATGTGACACACAGGAACCCGACCACAGGCCAGATGAGCACAGCATCACTGTCTGGCAGGCAATTACTAATGTGGTCTCTCTCTCTCTTTCTCTCTCTCTCTCTCTCTCTCTCTCTCTCTCTCACACGCACGCACACACACACACACACACACACACACACACAAGGCCACAGCTGTCCAGTCTGGAACTGCTGAAAACATGAGCATTTGTTCTTTGGCCAAAAGCGTTTGCTCGTCCGAATGTGCGTGTTTTTGGCAAAGTGGTGATTGTCCTACTTTAATGGGAATCTCACTCATCCAGAAAAAAAAAACACAGCTGGATGCCTGACGCTGGACTTTTGTCTGTTTTATGACACAGTTTGAGATCCGTTGTTATAAAGACCTTATTAAGAAGCTAAACTGTGCCGTTGTGGCGTCTAACAGAGACAAGACCCAGTGGCCTGGAACCAGACCTTCGCCGAGGCGTCCCGGGATGTCCTCAACATCCGATACAAGCTCCTCCCCTACCTATACACCCTGATGTACGAGGCCCACACCCAGGGAAGCACTGTGATTCGCCCGATGCTGCACGAGTAAGTGACTGGTGTGGTCCTCCCTCAACCCCATCACTCAGTATAACTGTCCTCTCTCTCTCTCTGGGTGGGTAGGGTGGTCCTCCCTCTCCCCATCACTCAGTATAACTGTCCTCTCTCTCTCTGGGTGGGTAGAGTGGTCCTCCCTCTCCCCCATCACTCAGTATAACTGTCCTCTCTCTCTCTGGGTGATCGAGGTGGAGTAAGAGTGTGTTACGCATGACAGCTCCTCTAAATTATAATCACTTTGTTCTTCTGGAGGTGCTGCTCTGCTTATGCCTGGATGACTCAGCAGACCTCAGTCATACAACCTTCCAACCACCCAACCCCCGTCCCAAAACCTCCATTCATTCTGCTCCTTCTGACTGTCCACTGTCCTCACTGTGACCTTCCTGTGTTCTCTCAGACACAAACACACACATATACATTCACATTTACACACATATACACACAGGTAGTGGTGTATTACCATTTCTGTGATCATTTCTGATCGTCCTAATAACCATAAATGAAATTATTATTATTATTATTATTATTATTATTATTATTATTATTATTATTATTATTATTATTGGACATCACTCAAGCTAGTTTTCTTTGCCAGAAGTATTACAATCACACACACATACACACACACACACACTCATACAAATGCACTATCACTTGTAGAAACCCTATAAAGATAAGTACATACACACACACCCTTCAGTGTAGAGTGTGGAGATGTAGGGGACGTGGCTGCAGGCAGCGTCTTCCCTGATTGACAGCGGTTGTCAAGGCTACGCTTTATTTTGCAGGTTTGTGAACGACAAAACAACGTGGGACATTGACAGACAGTTCCTTTGGGGTCCAGCCCTCCTCATCAGTCCAGCTCTGGACATGGTGAGACACACACACATACACACACGTACACACACACACACACACACACACATATACACACACACTGCTTATTATTAACCCTGTCCTCAACTGAACCCTTTGAAAAACTGAGCGTTAATTTTCTTAATGCTGTAATTCATTGTAATAATAAAAAGTGAATATAAATTTAAATATGCATATTTGTATCAATATAAATGTATATAATATGTAATTGTGTATAAAATTCAATTCACGGTGCACAATAATTATTGGATTCAAATATAATAATATACATTATAATTGGAAATCTCTCTCCTGTACACAGTTGATGATGTAAATTGGTGGTTGATATTTTCACTGTGTTTTTCTCAGGGAGTGACGGAGGTCTCGGCGTACATCCCGAACGCTCGCTGGTACGATTACCACACGGTACGTCAAACCCCTGCCCTCCTCTGTCAGCTCCGCCCAGTTTGACCTTATAGAATATTCCTTTGTTCATCTCTTGATTAGACGTTCTGAGTGTGTGTCCTCACTATGAGTGTGTCTCTGCAGGCCAGGGCTCTGGACGTCAGAGGACAGTTCCTTACCCTGCCGACCCCCCTCGACAAAATCAACCTGCACGTCCGAGGAGGAAACATCCTGCCCATGCAAGAGCCCGCCTTTAACACTGAACTCAGGTCAGTCTGGCACACACTGCAGGTAACACACACACTACATGTAAAACACTATAGGTAACACACACTACAGGTAAATACACACTACAGGTAACACACATACTGCAGGTAACACACACAACAGGTAACACACTATAGGTAACACACACTATATGTAACACACTACAGGTAACATACACTACAGGTAACACACACTACAGGTAACACACACACTACAGGTAACACACAACAGGTAACACACACTATATGTAACACACTACAGGTAACACACACACTACAGGTAACACATACTACACGTAACACACACAACAGGTAACACACACTACAGGTAACACGAACTATATGTAACACACTACAGGTAACACACACTACAGGTAACACACTACAGGTTACACACACTACAGGTAACACACACTACAGGTAACATATAAACACACTGCAGGCAAACGAGAAATAAGAATAGTGCAAAATTAACATATAAATGTTTAAAAATATAAATGGATGGAAAGAACTCTGCAAGTCCTGGATCAGTGGGTGTTCTTTTAAATGGAGACACTGATTTGCTGATTTTGTTTGTCATGTAACTAGTTCAATTATTTTTTTCTTTTACACTTTTAAACATTTTTATTAGAGGTGGGCATAGATTAATTTTTTAAATCTAGATAAATCTCATTGTAATCTTGGAATTAATCTAAATAAATCGAAAACCATAAATATGCCTCCAAATGTTCTCCCAGATCACTTTAATTTCATTCTGAACTCAGTTTAATACATTACCCTTAAAGAAAATGTAAAAATAAACCCGAGGTTTAAATACGGAAAAGTCAGGAACGAGAAAGAGACAGAGAGAGTAAGAGAGAGCGAGAGAGAGAGACAGAGAGAAAGAGTAAAAGAGAGAGAGAGAGAGAGATACAGAGACAGAGCGAGTGAGAGACTATACGCGCGCTCCGAAAAAGTCACGAACGCGCGCGCGAGAGAGAGACAGATAGACAGAGAGAGAGAGAGAGTAAATCTGCGCTAAAATATCAAGGTGAAAGTCATCATAGCTTTTGTAGTATAGACCCAGCTCCCAACCCAACTTTGTGAATAGATTAACGCCGATATTTTTTTAATCGCATGGTAAGAGCCCACGGCCCACCACTACTTTTTATGTTAGTTTTGCAGTGGCATAATTAATTTCATAGTTAGTTACAAATTGAATTGCATTTAATGAGTCGCCCCGTTTGGTCACGTCCTTCAGCCTGTCCCGGGTCTTAGTGTGTGCAGTCCGCTGTAGTTCTGTTTGTCAGACTGATCTGTTCCTCCTGCTCCTCCCCTGCAGCCGGAAGAACCCGCTGGGACTGCTGGCTGCCCTCGCTGACGATGGAACAGCGCGGGGTTCTCTGTTCTGGGACGATGGAGAGGGCATCGGTGAGTTCTGCTGCTATAAACAGTACAGGAACCGCATCCTGTTCAACACCGCAGAGACATCATCATCACTCTCTTCTCCGCCTCATTTCACGTCCTCCTCTACACGGACGAACACAGGCGATGGGGACTGAAGGGGTCTAGGTCGCGTCTCACTTACTTCAGTGAACCCCAGAGAGAAACAGTGCAGCATAGCTTTAGCTTTAATGTGTTTTTAATTAGAACATATATATATATATATGCACATATGCATACACTATATGGACAAAAGTATTGGGACACATGACCATTACACCAACAGGGACCTTATTGACATTTTTTTCAAACTCATTTATTTAATATGGAGTTTAATATGGAGTTCAATACAGCTTCCACTCTTCTCTGAAGACTTTCCACCAGATTCTGGAGTTTCTGTGGGAATTTGTGTCCATTCATTCTGTAGCATTTATGAGGTCAGACACTGATAATGTATATATATAGTAGGTGTTTATTAAATATAGGCCAAGAAAAGCAGCACCAGTGGACCTTTCCAAATAAAGATGATTTATATTTTTTATGTAAATGAAGGTTTAATTGAAGGAAATGTTGGTGAAAAGCTTCTCTTTCGCTCTTTGGACTGCAGCAGCTTGTATTGAGTGTTAGTAATGAACACGAACAGTTGTGCTCTGTTCCACTAAAATTCTTTCTTCTCTTTGTCCCACCATCCTCATCCCTGTCCATCGGTTCCTGTTCAGACACGGATAAGAACGGGAAGTACCTGCTGGTGTCCTTCAATGTGTTTAAGGTACGTTAATGTCCCTTTAGCTTAAAAAAACCCGTCTCTTGGTTGAACTGGGGGAAACACATGTTCCAGTTGTTATAAAAGCTGATGGGGGGGGGGGTTTGTTCAGAGCCAAACATCTGCGGCTGAAGTGCAGCCTGCTCCAAAAACGCTGTGCAGCTTAAAGTCGGCCAGCCTCGTCCGTCCGGCTCGGCCAGAATGTTCCACAGATTTGAGGTCAGATGCAAAAAAGATTAATCGAACTGCGAGGGCTAAAAACTGCCCCACATAATCTCAACGAGGTCAAACCTGGGGCTTCAATATTGCTCATGAATTAAAAAAACATATATAATCTCCAGACCAACGTCTGAAGCATCTGTCCGTGTTTACTCAGACGATATGTTCCCTAAGCCTGAATAACTTCTCAAAAAAATACAGTATTGTGCAAATATCTCACTTCATCATATTGAGATACTATACTGTATGTTATTGCGTTCTTGAGAAACAGTTCTCCAGGCTTCCTGAAGGACCTTCAGAGCATTTCATTTCCAGTCCAGTCCCTGAACCTGAGCAGTTTCAGAGGAATGTTTCAGTTGGTTAAGACACACAGTGACCTACGTATGAATCATTCAAGCAGAACCAACCTGAATTGGGTCATTTCCAATAAAGTGGCCAGAGAGTGAAATTAGAAGCTGGTGTTTCCAATAAAGTGGCCAGAGAGTGAGATTAGGAGGTGGGTGTTTCCAATAGAGTGGCCAGAAAGTGAGATTAGGAGGTGGGTGTTTTCAATAAAGTGGCCAGAGAGTGAGATTGGGAGGTGGGTGTTTCCAATAAAGTGGCCAGAGAGTGAGATTGGGAGGTGGGTGTTTCCAATAAAGTGGCCAGAGAGTGGAAGTAGGAGGTGGGTGTTTCCCATAAAGTGGCCAGAGAGTGGAAGTAGGAGGTGGGTGTTTCCAATAAAGTGGCCAGAAAGTGAAAGTAGGAGGTGGGTGGTTCCAATAAAGTGGCCAGAGAGTGAAATTAGAAGCTGGGTGTTTCCAATAAAGTGGCCAGAAAGTGTAAATATATGTTCTGTGTCTCTGATATTCCTTCATTGTGTGTGTGTGTGTGTGTGTGTGTGTGTGTGTGTGTGTGTGTTTGTGTGTTAGAACACTCTGACTAACGCCGTGGTGAATGACGGCCTGGACGCTGCGGACCGCCTGGTGCTGGGTGTTGTGGACGTCTGGGGAGCAGGAAGTGTCCCCATCACCAAAGTCACCATTAACTACGCAGGAGCCATACAATCCCTGAACTTCACTCACAATCCACTCACTGAGGTGAGGCGGGGGGGGCTTTTTATTATCAGAACCAAAACTTCCAACATGTTATTGAAGTAAAAATGTTCTAAAGCCTCACTTCTGAAAGTGTAGACACTGAATAATCTATAGCGGCTGCTCAGTAATCCATAGCGGATACTGAATTCATAATATCATAATAATAACCCTTATAGAGACTGAACAATTATTAGTAGTTATTGAGTAATCGATAATAGGAAATGAATAATTCATAGTAATACTGAATAATTTTGAATAGATACTAATTCAGTGATAATGATTCTGAACAATTCATAATGGATACTGATGGTTCCCATTTATCCTCAGTAGTTACTGAAAAGATTATAGTTGATACGTTATAGTCACTAAATACCTCATAGCAGATTCTAAATCCTAGATATCGAACAATACATAATAGATACTGAATAATTTATAATAAATACTGAATAATGCAAAGCAGTATCTGCTTATCTGTATAATATATAATATAATATAATATAATATAATATACAGTGGTGGCTGGCGCCCTGTCCAGGGTGAGTGACCCCAGGATAGTCTCTGGGTGCCCGTGACCCCCATAAGAATTAAGCGTTTACAGGAAATAAATGAATTAATAATGTAATATAATAATCCAATACAAAATAATGTATGATATAATACAATACAATATATTACAATATTATATAATGTAGTAGAATTCAATACAATACAATATAAAATAACATCATATCATATAAATATAACAAAATATTATAATATAATATAATATAATGTAATATAATATACTATAATATAATGTAATATACTATAATATAATGTAATATAATATAATGTAATATAATATACTATAATGTAATATACTATAATATAATGTAATTTAATATAATATACTATAATATAATGTAATATACTATAATATAATGTAATATAATATACTATAATATAATGTAATATAATATAATATAATATAATGTAATATAATATACTATAATATAATGTAATATAATATAATATAATGTAATATAATATAATGTAATATAATATAATATAATGTAATATAATATAATATAATGTAATATAATATAATATATATAACATAATATATGACATGGACGGTATTTGTAAACCCTTGTTTGTTCTTGCTGCTGTTCAGGAGCTGAAGATTGACGCCACCAGTGGTTCGTACTTCATGCATGAGTCGTTCACCATCAGCTGGAGCACAGGCGTATGACCCGGAACCGAACCCAGAGCCGGACCTGGACCTGGATTCATCCCTGGAGAGCTGAGGCCTCACAAATCAACCCTTAATTCCCTTTTTATGTAAACTGTGTTGAATTGTATTTATAGAACTGATAAAAATGAATCCATGATGACATGCCCCTCTGTATCTAGAACCGTACCTAAAGGCAGTGACATATCTAGAACTGACCCAGACCTGGTTACACCACAAGTCTGCAGTCACATATCTAGAACTGACTGTAGCTTGCTAGTATTGTGCCTCTAAGGTCAGTGAAGTATCTAGAACCAAATAAAACCTGGCTTTACATCCAATAACTTATCTAGAACGGACTGTAACAAACACTAGATGAAATCTGATTACACTGCAGCTCCATATTTGTTTTGAGGCATATCTAGAACCTTCAGAGGAGTGATCTGTCTGTGATTTTGTCACTATGTTATTTAATTTAATGTGTATTGTTGTATTTATAGAGCTGATATAAATGAATGCATTATGATAAACAGTAATATATATATATATATATATATATATATATATATATATATATATATATATATATAATGACTGTACTGTCAA